>JAPSGF010000002.1:3253850-3322915 GCA_035772895.1 Perdix hodgsoniae | reverse complement strand
GGGGGGTCTCTGTCGCCAGACACAAGCATTATCGCCTTCTGCAGTGGTCAGCTCCTTCGAGCAGCACCCCTGAAGAAAACTGCTTGTCCTGCTTCTGCTTATCTTTGCAATCGTAAGCAGAAACACTATGGCACAATGACACCCACCATCCACCCCCAAGGACACTTAACAGTTGTTAGTCAGAGTCTTATCATCAGGAAGGCCTCATGAAGCAAACTTTGAGACAACAAAAGAAAACCAGTTCTGTCTTTCACAATAGTCACAGCCAGAGAGTTGTGATCAATGGATCTATCTATATCCAGGTGGAGATCAGTAACAAGTGGAATCTCCCAAGGGTCCATCTTGGGACTGATGTTCTTAAGCATCTTTATTATCAGTGACGCAGACTGTGGGATCAAGTCTATCCTCAACATGTTTTCTGATGACACCAAGCTGAGTGGTACAGTTGACACAACAGAAGAAAGAGTCGCCATTCGGAGGGACCTGGACAAGCTTAAGAAGTGGGCCATGAATCTACTGAGATTCAACAAGGACAGGTGCATGATATTACACTTGGGTTGGGGCAGTCTCAGTAATGTAAACAAACTGGGAGAAGAACTCATTGAGAGCAGCCTTGAGGAGAAGGACTTGGGGGTCCTGGTAAACAAAAAGCTGGACATGAGCCAGCAGTGTGCATTTGCAACCAGTATCCTGGGCCTCATCATAAGAGAGGTGGACAGGGAGGAGGAGGGGATAGCCCCCTCTATTCTGCCTTCTTGAAGCTCCATTTGGAGTACTGTGTCCAGGCCTGGGACCCCAGAGGAAGAAAAATACTGGAGAAGGGAAAATGCAGCACTTCCTGAGGTTCCCAGCATCTGAAAGGACATAAGATCAGCTACTCTTTTCTCTCCCTGTAGTTTTTGATATAGCAAAAAAAAAGAAAAAATTAAATCGGGCCCTTCTTACTAAGATTGTAGCACGCCAGCACCTTCTTGTGCAAAGCACCACCTTATGCGTTCTGGGGAGCCACTGTTAGGTCTCTCCAATGCTCTTTGTTCTAGCTGAACAAGCCCAGCTCCCATAGCCACCCCTCACAAAGCAAGTACTTTATCACCTCAGCTTGAGGTCCCTCCATTAAACCTATTAAATTTATCAATATTTTTACTGTATGAGGAACCAGAATTGAAACACTGTGGGATTTACAGTATTTCAAGACCAATTTAACAAAAGATTTATTCAATAAAACTAGTTTGTGGAAGTGCTGAATCGCCACCACTAGAGTAGTAAACTTTAACAATCATTTTGTTCAATTATAATGAGCAAAAAATGGCCTACTATTATAGAAAGAATGTTTTAAAAAGTACAACAGTATTTTCTCCTAACATAACTCAACTTATCAATCTTTACCCTGTAAGTTAAGCTATCAAGGCCAGGGTAGACCTCTTGTAGACTGAAGGAAAAAGAAGAAGCGCTTTTAAAGAAAATATCTAACTTGTAAGGTGAACTGTCCTTCTTGTTCTTTCACATAATGCCTGAAAAATTAATTTACCTTCAACAGCAAATTTGTAAGTAGCTAAAGTTAGGCAAGATTAATCCACTCTCAATATATTATCTAATCATACAATGTCCAATTATATTACTTTATACTACTCTTCTCTTCCTGAATAAGTAATGTCTTTCATTCTATTGTCATTTACATCAGTTGATATTTTAATATTATCACCTTTTATATATATCTGATGATGGAAAACTCCAGAATTATTTTTTTTTCTGATTCCCTTTCAAAAGGAAATATTTTAACTGCTTTTAACTCAAAACTGTACAAATGCTGCGAACATTCCATCTTCTCTCTTAGAAAGAAGAACTAATTTCAGTTTAAGTTAAAGTTTAAAATTGCTGTCAAAAGCCAAGAGGCTTAGTGGGAATATTAGCTGTACTACTGATGTTTTTTGTTTTGATCTTAGGAGGTCAAAACATTTTGGGGGATAAAAAATTTACCAATTTTGTATCTTTTAATTTCAAGTATTTCTGAAATCATTTTATCTTTAGATTATTTTTTTTTCCCCCTCATATTTGTTAAATATTTCCAGGAGTTACAGAAATATATCAAATGATAAAGAATGTAAGACATTTACTCTTTGTGCATCTACATCTACTGGAAACAAGGTGACAAATGGACAGGAATTTAGCCTCTGAAAGTTCAATAAGCTGGTATTGTCCTGACATTGCGAACTGTTTACCACAAAAATCCTCTACATCTATCATCTGGATCCAGCTTTGCCTGATTCTAATTCTACTGATGTTGAAACCTGAAGCCCTTTGTGAGTCATTTATCACACTTATTAAAATGTTCAATTGTGGATTAGAACTGCAATTCACTATTATTTCAGAATGCTGCCCAAGGGCTATTCTATGCAGGAAATTCTAATACTTTCTCAAATCTGTGGTTTGGTCTTAAATGATTCTTTTCAAAGGTACCATGCTTCCAATTGTGAAAAATGATGCTGATATTTCAAAGCTGTCATCAGTACCCAATATTATGCAAATCCCTTTACTTATTACTGCATTTAAATCTGGCCTAAATACTTCACACTTAATATTTTAACAAGTATATTGGATTATATAGAAAATGATAAGTAAGGAATGGCTTTTTGCCTACTGAATTATAAACACGATTTCAGTCTCTTGGAAAGTGATAAATGATAAAATCACAAATATTAGTGAAGGGATATTCTTTTTCTGTTTAAAACTAACATAATTAGAAAACCTTCTATGATTCTTTTCTGAAACAGCCTAAAACCAAGAAAGAAATTCAAAATAATGTCTTAAGTGACTAGTGTATTTTACAAATGCACTTATTAAAGTAACTATAGAGATCTGACAAAATAAGATGAATTTTTACATGATTGGCTTATCTAAACTATAATATACATGAGCACAGCGATCTAACTTATTTACACATAGCACAATACCTATTGATTATGCAGACTTTTAAGTCCCTTGGTATTGCTTGCTGACACTGCATGTGGGATGTACTTATAAGCAGTTATGACCCTTTAAAATATTAGTGCTGTGTATGTACTACCTTTACCTAGAAAGATACTTCAGCAGTCAGGGTATTAGCTCCAGTTTTCAAATTGCAACTAATTTTCTCTCTGTCATAGTCTTTCATTGCGTCCATGACTGAGACATTTAAATATCAACTTTCAAGATCACTTACCTAACTTTCATGTTCTAAACAAAGTTGAGTTTGTAAGATGATATTTGTAGCACTTCTCAATTCTGCAAGAGTGTTTTGAGAGTAAATACTGTTAAGTGTTCTTATGATTTCAAACACTATTTTGAAGAAGTATAAAAAACATCTAAGATCAACAGATTCATAGTAACTTAGACGAGAAGGCAATCACTTAACATTCTTTAAGAAATTCTGGAAAGAAAATATTACTCATCATCCTTATTCACCACTATCTCTTTCAAAAAGTGAAGAACATGGAAGAACTAAAAGAAACTAAAAGAAAAGAATATGTGCAGATACATAGAAAACATCCCTTGCAAACAATGACTTGAATAAATGCCTGCTATTGCAGTGCATTCACTGGAAAGCATTCCAATGAATTTTTGGAGGAACTATCATATTCAGAAAACACTTAAATGTCCAGCTTTTTGTTCTCCAGAACACCAAAGTCCTTCTCTGCATGGCTACTGTCAAAGAGTTCTTCTCCCAGTCTGTACTCATGTCTGAGGTTTTTCCAATCCAAGTGCTGTATCTTGAACTCAGCTGTGAAATTTCACTAGATTCACGTGGGCCCAGTTTTCAAGTTGGTTCAGGTGCTTCTGGATGGTGTTCCTTCCTTCTGTTATATCAGCTGCACCATTCAACATCACCAGCAAACTTGCTGAGAGTGTACTCAGCCCTAATTCAGGTCATTGATAAAGACATTGAAGAGCACTAGTCCCAAGACAGAGCCTTAGGAGAAACCACTCATGACTGGACATAGATCCAATGATCACTGCCCTCTGGCTGAGACCATCCAACCAATTCCTCATCCACTGAATAGTGGTTATAGAGTGGGTATATATATTAATGTAATAGTACACCCTTCTAATCCATATTATTCAGGTTCAGGGATAAGAATGTGGTGAGATGATATAAAAAAAAATTCTATATAGACTAAACTTCAAACATGGACATTGCAACCCAACTATTCTATAGCATTACCACCATGGTGAACAAGTCTAATCAATAAGTCATAGGCTGCAAGCCCTGAGGAAAGCATCCTTCAATTGCAAAAATGCATCAGAAACTGGACTTTTTTGCAAATGTCATAAAAGTTAGTGGATGTTCTATGAGTATGAGTGGATGTTCTATGAGCTGATATGATATCAATGAGCATATCATTGGTATCATATCAGCTGAGTAGGAAAGCTATTTTCATACAGGTATTTTCCCGGTGCAAAGACTGGGCAAAAAGGAGGACTTCTGCTGCTATGTATGCACTTACACTTTGATATTAGACATGAGTTCCAAAACCACAACCAGGAAACAGAAATTTCTCGTGCATAGTAGCTTTTCATACCTAAACATTCACCTTATCTTTGCAAAAGATTATCATAAAACATGGAAATCTTAGTAAAATTGCCATTGAAAGTATACTAAATTTATATTAGTTCCGTATCTCCTTAAGTATATGTGGTCTACACCTGATTTTCAATAACATTTGAATTATTATAGAGAAAAAGGATTTAATTTTTATTCTGAACGTGTTTCTTTTAATAAGTGTTTGAATCTCAATGCAAAGTAGTGACTATGAGATATGGGCATCAATGGGAAAAGGTGATATTTCTGCACATGCTTTCTCAGTTTTACCATTGCTTAGGAACATCCCAGTTCTGTTGGATCAATGGCCTATGCCAGGTTTTCACTCTCTTCACTCTCAGGTAGTATTTTTTCCTCAGACAATAACAAGTGGTGCTCTTTAGAAAAAGCAATTAAGCCCAGCCCTTTTCTGTAGCTCATTCTTCATGTGTTCCTCCAGCTGTTGTACCAGGGTTCTTAGCACATATGCATTATATACAGTCCTTTCACTATAAGTCAGTGAACTTGCCCACAGATTAGCTTAATTTTGCTGAACATAATGACAATTTCAGTCTTCATAACCTATAGTGGGAGCAACTTCCAAAATTCAGCACTGTGTATAGAAAGAAAGAAATATTTTCTCTTTTGAAAGGGAGAATGAGGAATCAAAACAAAACAAAACAAACAAAAGAACACTGGTGGTGTCTACTTTCTTCTTAGAGAAACCTCTTAGATATACTTCCCATAGAGAGAAAAAAATCCAGGATAACAAGATATGACTGCTGCTTTCTAGAAGTAGACCTACTGACTATACTAAGATATTCTATTTTCTCATCCTTTTCATCTAACCTCACTTCTGTTTGTTTGCCTTGTTCAGCTACTCAGTTTCAAAGTCAAGAATTGGTATTCTGTGATTAGAAGACCTCACATTTAACCTGTTACTGTATATCACTGCTACTGGCCATGGACAAAACAGTCCTTTCTGGTTTTAATACAAGCCTAAGGAGTTGTCCCTCTCTAATTCAACTCAGGGTTGTATCTGACCTTGTTATGGGAGTTTCATTTCAGCTCTGCAGATTCTTTATGCTTCTTTTCCCCGTACAGACTCTTGGTAATTTTGTACACTCCTGTGAAAAAGCTTAAATGATTACCATTTTCTCTTTGATTCATCTATTGGAAGGTGAGCTTTTTTTAAATGAAGCGATTATCTATGGTGCCATCAGTAAGATGATGTGCCAAATTATTTCTGTGAACCTTTCAGAAGAATATTTACTCATAAATGTAGTTAAGAAAATGCTGTCAGATCTATTTTTGTACAGAAAATGGAACTGTTAAAATCAAAGTGCTTCACAGAATTGTATAGATTTTTCCAGTACTTTATTTTTGGAAGAAAATAACTAATGACAGTTACAAAATAAATAAATAAATAAATAAATAAATAAATAAATAAAACCAACAAAAAAAAAAAAAAAACACCATGATTTTCATGGTTTTGAAATTAAAAGTCACTTTATCTTGCTTTGGAATTCCTATCCATATATTCAGCAAAGGACTAGTTTTTACAAGATTTAAGTGAAACAGGTAAAAAGATCTAGCTTTTTTAGCTGGAGCAGTGAGATGATAATAATTTTAAATATTGCTATAAATCACGAAATTAATTTCAAGATCTTACATCTTTTTTCTTGAGTTACAGGGTTGTGGTTTTTTTTGTACAATTAAATTCCAGTCAGAATTATTATATTTTTACCTTCTATTTCTCTCAGTTTTCTTTTTGCCTGCTACTTATAATCATACAATACAGCTCTCAAATCCATTACGAACAAATGCTTGGTTAAATCTTCAATCTTTTAGCATAAAACAAATAAATAATAATAATAAAAGACATCCACATGGTCTTTATTATTCATATCTTCAACAGTGTCAGTCATCTGTAGTGAACACTTAAGCTTTTGAAAGAAAAATCAGCAAAGAGGTTAACAAGATGAACAGTTTTTTCTTATACTTTCTGCATTCACATATTGTAGAACTCATTTTAGACAATGAATCTCTCTTCCTTTTCCTTCCTCTCATTGGTTAGATACACCATTTAATGGCTCATTTCAAAAATATATCTATCTGCTTTCCTCTCCTCATATAGTAAGGGCTCATTAAAACTGGATTTGTCTGTGGCTTTTCTTACAAGTATCACAATACAGGACCTCATTTAAATTGGAATGCACACTCTTACTAGACTCACTTCCAAGACTTTATACCACATAAGGACTGATTTTTTTAAAGGCTAATCTTGCCATTTTTAGTATCTAATGGGCCTACATTTTGAAACACGGAAGAAACTGAAATAACTTACTTGATGGCATACAAGTTCTTATCTCTTCTCCTGTATCTTCCCCAAAGTAGCCTTGATTTTTATATTAATGATACCTGAAACTGTCTCTCTTTCACTCAGTGGTGGTGTAAAGTCACTGACTGAAAGTTAATAAAGCATATTTTGATGAACATTCACCTGACACACACTCCTGGGGAATTATCCATTTCCAGCCTTGTATTTTCTTATGTTGTTTTTATCTTTTTACTCAAATATCCCTTCAATTGTTTAATAATTTCAGAAACATTCCTTATGTTCTAATGTACAACTGCTATCCCTTACAACTCAAACCAATACTTACATGAACTTGTGCTATCCTATGACTCCATAATTCCTTGCACCATCACTGCTGTTTTGTTGTTGTTGTTGTTGTTGTTTTGTCTTCATTGGTTTGTCAACTCATATTCTTATTTTCTTCTTATTCTTTTAAAAAGAAAATTGCAAAATGCCTTAAAGTAAGAATAGTCACTAGAAAATCCCACTTCAGAAAATCTGAAAGTGCTCTTTAAGGTGTTGCTTGAACCACCATTTCAATAGACAGTACATTTCCAAAAATACCCCTAAAGATTAAAATTACCACCCTCATCCCCCAGCACATTCCCTCCCTGAAATTTATATCCTTTCTTAAAATCTGTAGGCAGCTTTTGCATACACAAATGGAGCATGGTCTTATTTTAGCAATAAGGCTGGATAGTTCTGAAATATTTTTGGAGATTTTTCTACTGTGTTCCGAACTCTTGTAGGGAAAGGCAAAAGTAGATAACCAGTTCTAAATTACCCCAAAATGGGTGATGGACATCACAATCCAGTTAAGGAAATATAGTTTTCTTACTCATCCCAAGGATCAGGGCTCACCAAATACTCTAAAAGGAAACATCACCAGATAGAGATCATTCCTTTGTGGCAGCCAGCCCTTAAATGAAGCTTAGGGAGAAGCCAGGTTCCACCACTTTTTTCTCAATCACTGCTTCAGGCTATAACTTAGCAATTCCCATACATCTGTTCCCTGTTAATAAAGCAACACACAACCCAAATAATACAAGATTTGCTGCATTATTATCCCTCATTCTTGATATCCACAACTGTGGAAGTTAATCAGACTGCTTTTCTCCTTCATAGTTCCCTGAGAAACATTTAGGAAATTATGTCTCTGAAAAAGGGGATTTCTACCTCAACACTGAATAAAAAAAAACATGTGGGTAACAAATAGAATTGTGGGAATGAAGGAAAATCAGTTAACTCATAAGTTTAGGAAATAGGGAGTATGACTTAAAAAAGCATAGGGGGTAGAATATATCATGAGAGCAAACAGATTTACAAATACCTACAATAGAAGGATTTATGCAAATGGATGAAACATTACAAACCATGATGGATGAGGAGCGTAGTATAGGCAGAACAACTGGGAAGACCTTAAGTTCCTAACGTGATTTTTACAGGGAAATGAATAGATTTCAGTAAATGGATAAAGAAAGATAAGATGGATAAATACATATAAATTTATATATGTATATATACATATATATATATATGCATGCTTATGCATATGCATACCCCAAATACTTTTGTGATCAAAAGTAAACACCCTAGGTATACATGGAACTGACAGTTTATTGTTAGCTTAATCAAAAGCTTAACAGTCTAAATGGAATATCTAACAATTTTATCCCGTCCAGCTAGGATAAATTTATCACTCAGCACTCAAATTAGTACGTAGCATAATCAATAGAGCCATTAAAGCATGTAATGAAAGAAAATTTTCTAGTATTTACCTCTGTTTTACTGTTGTTATGCTGACTTACCAGTGTGGTTTTTGGACCTGAGGGCAGTGGCGCCAGTCTTACCATGAATGGGAAAGAAAGCTGTTAACAAGAGTATTCAGACAGATCTGCAGAGAATCATGGTATTTATTCACAGTGAGACTTTCTGCCTCTTCAGGACTAGGGTCCATTTGCAGCTATTTTATATCTTCTCTGACCATAATTAATCTCCTTCGTACTGGTTCCCAGCCACAGCTTAGAAACTTCACAATAATCTCCCAGGCTGCAACATAATTGTTTGCTGTTTATGTTACAAATTTACTTAACATTTTGAGTAAATTTTATTTGTCCCTTCATTTGAATTTTGATCTTTACAAAAATAAGCCAGAAAATAATTATAGTTCTACGATTAAAAAAAAATTGGGAAAGAAGAATATTCTGTGAATTCTAAATAATTAGCTTCTGCAATTCTGATAGCCATTTAAGCACAAAGGAGGAAGGGGAAAGTATCTGTATGATTAGAGTAATATGCAGCAGTGTGAAATGGAGGTCTTCAGAGCATATAATGTCCATATTGCATACAAAAGTAGGGAGAAGAGTACAGCTGTACCAGCATAGCACAATATAAAAAGCCTCGCTATATTAGCATGGGTACACAGGTACTGTATAAGTCTGATTGCACAACTTTCAGGAGTCAAGTGAATTTCTTGACTTCAAGTGTTAGTTTTTTCTTTTTTAAAGTTTCTATGTGAAATAGGTGTTTCAATTTCCAGAGGAAAATTTTCCACTCTTTAGAATACATATGCAGAAAGACAGAAAGACTAGTCTAACATCATCCTCTACCTGTGACGTTTCAAGTGCACATTTCTTACCAGTCTAGTTATTGCTCTACCTTTATTATGACACTTTCTCAACTAATAAATTACATCTATTTTCTCCACCAGCAAAGCTACATGACTATATTGAAAACAATCAGGACTTAATAACCAATGAGAGGAAATGAAAGAAAAATGAAGCCAGAAAAAGAATGCAGTGTGCTTCCTGAGACACCAAACTTAGAATTAGTTTTCTAATTACAGTTCCTCAAATCATATTCCTGTGTTTGCATTAAACTTTTTTGAAAGAACTATGATCTAGCTACATCTTTTAAAAAAATCCCTTTATATGGACACTGCCTGCATGCTCCCTTTATTTCTAATAATTCTCAATTTATTTTCACTCCCTATAGTGCAATTTTAACATAGACAGAGAATATCTCTCCATTTCAGAGCTGTCTATAACACTGAGTCTGGAAAACTCTCCAGGGAGGTGAAAGCAGTGGACTTGAATTCCCTCAGAAATAAAAAGGAACTGAAACTGAGTAGAGGGAAAATACTATCAGTAGTATTACATAAAAAGATAGCACCCCTCTCTTCGCTACTCTTTTATAGGGAAAGAAAAGTTACTCTTTCATTTTGGAAGAAGCCTTGTACAACTGCCAAAGCTAGAGGTGTTTTCAGAAGGTCTGGGAGATCAAGGCCTGAAGGAAGCTGCTGTGGAGAAGCACTTATCTCAAAGATCTATCTGCCCTGTCCAGTATGAGGTATAAGTAAGCTCATATAGCTGAACAGTGTTTTTCAAGGTTACCATTTTGAGAACTTACACAATTACAATTACATACCTCCTACCTCCTTTCCCCCTTTTAAATAAGCTACAAATAGTGAACTTTTCTTAGCCAGATTCTAAACTAAATACTTTTTGTTGAAATAAACTTTGCTCAAGCAAATTCATCAGTTCATTTTGTCTTCACTTTTGACCAAATCTAAGTTTCAAAATGAATTAACAATTTAAAATACTTTAAGGCGAGAACTCTTCATTTCTCTTCTTTAAAATGTTTCAAATTAGATGGTTTGAAAATAAAGAAACCTTGAATTATATTAAAGATAGCACGCATCCATTTCAAGAATGCTTGTATGTTTTAAATCAGAAGAAAGTACGGAATCTTAGAAAACTAAGCTTTGGTCATCTGCCTCTGAATTTAAGCGTGTTTACAGTTAAATAGGGATTTTTTCCATGGGATCCATATGAAATGGAGATTCTAAAATTTTTGCCACCTATTCCCCCTACTTTAATATATTAGAGTAATACTACTGTAGATGATGTTATGACATATTTTATTTCATCTATATTGAAGGTAATATACCTAAGGTCATGATAGTTAGAAACTTCCATCAGTTTAATGAGTTCAGAAATAGCAATAGTTTCAGTACTTGCCTGTTTCAAACTCTTGTTAGAATACATCATAAGTGTATTTTAAATAGCTCCCATTTTACTATAGAAGCATTCTGGATTACCATTAAATACTCCCTTCTATATTCAATATAGAGTGAGATTTTCAACTTCCTTTCGTAAGTAACTTAAAATTTGCTGCATTTACCTTTTTTTCTGCATTCTGCTGAAATATTGTCAACAAAAATGTGTAGGTAAATATCTTTGTTCTCCTACTAAATTTGGGCTAGTAATATTAATCATTAAAAGACTTCTGGAAATACAGTGGCTTATTTGATAGTAAAATGAATCCCAGTGCATGCGTTCTTTCCTCAAATACAATCTGTGTTTTTAATAACCTCTAAAATATGCTTAGAAGGAAAAAATAAATACTAAGTTTTAGTGCAAATTTTAAACAGAGGAATATGTGAAATCAGGTAATAGCTTTCTTAGCAGAATTTGTTTTCATAGAATCATAAAATCATAGAATCACAAGGTTGGAAATGACCTGTAAGATCACCTAGTCCAACCATCTTCACATTACCATTGCTACCACAAGCTACTAAACTATCTCTCTCAGCTCCTCACCTAGATGCCTCTTGAACACTGCCAGGGATGGCGACTCCACCACCTCCCTGGGCAGGCCATTCCAGTGCCTGACCACTCCCTGAGAGAAAGTTCTTTTTCACATCTAACCTAAACCTCCTCTGGTACAAATTGCAGCCATCTCCCTAGGTCCTGTTCGTTGCCTGTGAGAAGAGGCCAAACCCCTCTTCACTACAACCTCTCTTCAGGAAGTTGTAGAGTGCAGTGAGGTCTCCCCTGAGCCTTCTCTTCTTCAAACTAAACAGTCTCAGCTCCCTCAGCCACTCCTCATAGGACTTGTGCTCCAGACCCCTCACCAGTTTCATTGCCCTTCTCTGGACACACTCCAGGGCCTCAATGTCTTTCCTGTAGTGAGGGGCCCAAAACTGAACATGGTACTTGAGGTGCGGCCTCACCAGTGCTGAGTAGAGGGGGACGATCACCTCCCTGCTCCTGCTGGCCACACTATTTCTAATGCAGGCCAGGATGCCATTGGCCCTCTTGGCCGCCTGGGCACACTGTCGGCTGACATTCAGCCAAGCATCAACCAACACCCCCAGGTCCCTTTCTTCTTCACAATTATCCAGCCACTTGTCCTCAAGCCTATAACACTGCATGAGATTGTTGTGGCCAAAGTGCAGGACCCAACACTTGGCCTTGTTGAACCTAATCCCATTTACCTCAGCTCAGTGATCCAGCTTATCTAAATCCCTCTGAAGGGTCTCCCTATCCTCATGCAGATCCACACCACCTCTCAAAAGTTTTGAAAGCGTAGGAGTTCATATATCAGGATTTCTTCCTGGATTTGCAGTTAGGTGTCTAAAAGCTTTGGTGACAAGAAAATTGAATATGTAAGAGAATATTTAGATGCTTGTTTGTAATAACCTAATAGGTGATGTGTGAACAATGTTGTTGCTTTTTCAACTGAAAGAAAGCATACATTAAAGTCTGATGAAGATAGTTGCTTGTGACTGTAAAACTTAGACCATTTAACACTATTGCTCTGCAAAGTTTATGCTTTCTGCAATTTATGAACTGACAAGCACATTATTACCATATATAATTAAATACAGTACGTCTGAACATAAATCTAAACTTTGCAATTCTTGTCAATCACTTTTAAAACCCTAACAGAATAAGTGTCCTGATACACAATCCACTGACATACATAAAAAAGGATAACTAAAATTATTTTGTCAGATACATTGATAATGTATTTTCTCAAAATTTATGAATTGTGGAGCCAATCCCTTTCAGACATGGTTTATTATGTGATTTAAGTGCAGTATATTAACAAATTCTGAATATATTGTTTACAGTGTAACTGAATTTTTCATCTTCAGTACTTCTGATAGAAGAACAAAAAAGCAGATTCACAGTCCATCTTGCTCTGAAACAGAGAAAATGGAGTTTCAGTAAAAAAATGACTCCAGTTTTCAATAAAAAAGATAAAAAAAAGCAAATCTCATTGTACTCATAGTCAACTTTACTTATGAAAACGAGAATAAAAGTCTTGTACAACTTGAAACAAATGCCCTGTAAAACTTAGTACAGCATTGCCGTCTGTTGTAAGAGACCGTAAATATAAGAGTGAGTTAGGAAGGCCAAGGTTGTGGGTTTTAGAAAGTAGTACTGTGTAGTTATTGTATGCAAAGTGAAGGTAAGAAACTGGAAACACTGTTGCTATAAAAAATTTACTGATGGTCGGACCAGTGGAAGGACAAAATGGATTTCAAGGGTAGCACAAAGGAGGAGGAAAAAGAATTAAACATACAAAAAAAAGCTCTATGTATTGTGAATTTGGATGAAACATGAACTTGAAAATCAACAGAGAAAGAGCAAGATGTAAAAATATTTGAGAAAAAGTGCAAAAATGGCCCCAAAGAATTTTTTAGATGGTGGAGCTAAAAAACTGTTAGTTGCAAGTCCCTTTTAGGGAATAGATATTAGACTTTTAAGATTTATGCTATAAAACAGTTTCTTTTCCTCACGTAAGAATTTCCTTTTTTTTTTTTTTTTCTCATAACAAGGTATTGAGTGTAATATCTAGGGATGAAATGAACATTTGTAACTGTCAAGGTAAAAAGTATATTAACTTCAGAAAAATATGTCCTTTCTTTATTAAGGTAATTGTGTCAGAGAGTGTTTTGCCTATCATGAGGTATTAAGTATGAAAGCAGCTTAAGGAATCCCTTTTGCTGACTCCTCCTAATTTAGAGTTCATAATTACCATGTGATATTTGACACCTGCTGGCATTTCGGGTGGAAATTTTCTCTGAGGAGACAGAGATAGGTGGGATTAAAGTTCTCACTTGCTTTTTTTTTCCTTAGACCAGCAATCAATTATAATCCTTCATGGGTGGAAATTAACATCATACAAAAATGTAGCTACTGTCCTAGAGATTTTTTCTAAGAATGCATTTGTGCTCATCATCTTAATATCTTCTCACTGTGGATCCTTCCCCCAAAGTTCTAAGGAGTTACGGCAAAAAAAATCAACTTTAATCTTCTCTTTTTCCATTTCTGTCCTGTCTATTATGAACATACACCACATGTACTCAGTAATGTTAGTCTGACACTACAGCATAGTTATTTTGTATTTCCTTTTTTTTTTTTTTTGATTTGCCAGTTATTTTGTCCATTCACTTCTCTGTATTTAATTCCTCAGCTATTCTTTTCCAAAACAAACACTCCTTCCCAAGCTATAGAGTAAAACCTATGCATTTTTACATTTTTGTATTCCTTATGATATTCACTTATGATATTCATCTTATTGTATGCCAGCTGGTATTTCTTAGATTGGAAAGTAGCATCACTTTTACATTACTTTTATCTTCTACACAATAATAAGAACACTTTCAGTAATTGGAAATAACTGCTGAGAATTAACGATTTCTATTTCAGGTATGTAAAAACTGGCTAGAATCCTTGATGGCAAATTTGATATTTATTTAAAGTGAGACTTGATATTGATATGAGTGGTATTGTTTAAACTATAGCTGCTGTTTCAAGAAAAAAAAAGAAAAAAGAAAAAAGAAAAAAGAAAAAAGAAAAAAGAAAAAAGAAAAAAGAAAAAAGAAAAAAGAAAAAAGAAAAAAGAAAAAAAGAAAAAAGAAAAAAAAATGAAAAGGTGCTTTTGCTCATAAGAGCTTCTTACATTTCTTGGGCAGTTGAGATATTTTTATTTTGTAACTCTCTGATTATTTTACCCAGTCTTATAAAAATGTAACTTTGAAATTTTATGAACCTTTTCCTACCTATTTTATGATTTTTGGAGATAATCATACTCAAAAGTAAGAAAATAAGAACAAAACTTCTTTTTGTAAATTATATACTGTAATAATTTTTAAAGTCTTATCCCAGGTGTAAATTATGGAAAACCGAGTGTTTCTTTCTTTTTCTGCCACCTTATTCACCCTCCCAGAAATACATCCTCTTCCTTGTATAATACTTAGGTCACATCAGTTGTTTAGATCAGCTTATTATTTTGTCAAGTATTTCATAAAATTCATATACTTTGGAAAAAAAAAAAAAGCTGAACATTTGCCTTCGTTAAGAAAGTAAAGAAAGTAAATAATAAAGTACTTGTCATCATCAAGGTCATTTGTCAGTGTGTAGAGTAATCATATTCAATTATTCCAGTTCAGGTGAGAATATTTTAAAATTACCAGTAGAGTGAAAAAATTCTAGAAATTATAGGATTTTTTTTCCTATTAAGTTTCAACTTGTTTCTTTACTCAAGGTATGGTTATCACTCAAAGTTAAATAGTATTTGAAATGACAGTGAAAAGGAAAGAAGAAAAAATAAGAACATATTGTACATTCTCAAATATTTTTTTTTAGTAGTATTGAGTATAGAAATATTTAGGATTTGATTTGTTAAGACTGTAGACATTCTTTCATTTTGTCTCAAAACTAATGTTCCCTTTGTTTTGAGAACTGAGTACTGGCTACTGAACTAACATGAAAACAAAACCAGATAAATATTTTAGATCAGAGAGATAATGAGAAAGAAATATACTATATTTTACAGAGATGATTCAAATGCTCAGTAGAAAAAAATAAGTATTGCCTGGGTTAAGTCAATGGTCTGGCTTTATACATTTTAAAGATCTACTCCTTTCCCCTCATGTTCATAATATTTCACAAAATCCCTTGACTACTATAGAAATTCCTTCTCCCGTGAAGAAGCAAAGAAAGAATCTCTGATGCATATAAATTTATTTCTTGAGAGCAATGTACTCACCATAGAAAGACTCAACATAGTAACAGTCTGAATTACAGCATCACATACAATATTTTGACAGTCCGTTCTTGTTAAATGCTAACAAATCATGAAGAACAGTGAGTGGAATGGGAAATCTACTCTAAAAGTAGATTCAATTGCTGCTTTGTATCCATACCTTCATTATCTGTCCTACAGTCCAAGCTTTACTTATCTACCTACTCCTTCTACTACAAAGATGAACAAATATACATTATAAACAAGATATACATAACAAAATATAAATAACAAATGAACTTAGCTCTGCTCTCAAGTATGATCACCTTTCCTTCTCATTATTCTTCACTACTTAATAGAGACTGGCAAAACAATAGGTCATTAGAATTCTAAAGGTTATAATTTGAAGTCACTTGGTAACAGGACATGACTGACTATTTCAAAATATGAATATAATTAACTTCAGAAAACTCAAGTAGGATTAAAAATTTAGTGTTAAGAAAAGAAATGTACAAAGTGTCAATCATTGCCAAATATCAGAATACTTAAATATTTTACATTTGAGCACAGAATATGTGTATTTTAAAAAACACCAGATATATTAAAAAAATCACTGAAAGAAAAATGATTTATTACACCAAGTTGTTACTTGCAAGTGACATTTACAACTATTAAACATTTTTTGAAAGAAAGATAAAGGGAGGGAGGGGAAGATGGAAAACAAAATCATAGAGTCCTAGAACATTTGGGGCTGGAAAGGACTTTAAAGATAATCTAGTCCAGGCCTTGGGTAGAGACACCTTCCACTAAAACAGGCTGCTCAGAGCCCCCATCCAACTTGGACTTGAGCAATGAATCCACACTTCTTCAGGCAACCTGTTCAATTCCTTGTTATCCTCATAGGAAATAATTTCTTCCAAATACCTGATGTAAATCTCTTTTAGTTAAAAGGCTTACTTCTTGTCCTGTAACATACTCCTAGATAAAGGCTTCTTTTCCATCTTTTCTTTAGGCTACCATTAAGTACTGAAAGACTATAACTGCTTTCTATTCTCTAGTTCAAACAAGCCCCCCTCCCCTTTTTTTTTTTTCCTTTTCTTTCTTTTTTTTTTTTTTTTACTGTCAGGCACACACTTGAATGCACTACCTGAATACACTAGGGGACTGACAAGAATGATCTAAAAAGGAAAAAACATGGAAACTGTTCTTTGACAATCAACAGCTATTAATACTTTAAAATCCAGATTGACTTATCATAAATCATGTTTATTAGCATACCAACTGGAGGTTGTACAAAAAAACTGTAGCCCAGTTGCACAATATCTTACATACATTATAAGAAACAATGTCTGGAAACTTAATTGAAAAACCCATGTATGGGAGCTGCTGAATCACAGCCTGAAACTTTGATTAGTTATCTGAGGCAAGCAGTATGTTAGCCCTGGGAGCACAGGTGAAAGCAATTCACCTGTGCTGCAGGAAGGGGTGGAGCCAGGCTCCACCTCTCCTAGACCCATTTAAGTGCTGACTGCCAGGGAGGAAGGATCTTTTCTGAGAGATCCACTCTTTTGGAGCTCTTTGCAGTGAGCCCTCTGCATGGGTAAGCGTTCCACCTATTTTCTCTTTGTTCCCCTTGTGCCTAACTCTTTTGTTGGTTTATTTCCACTCCTTGACTATACATCTATTTTTGACTGTACTTTTCAATTATATTATTTTTCCTTGATCATACAACCCAATTGTAAAAATTCAACTTTTCAAATTGTGGTCACAACATGTAATTAAAATTGAATATTCTTTCTCTCTTTTGCTTTTTTCCATTAGAACTTTGCACTTTGCGCAACATAAAGTGAGCAAAATGATCTTTTTGTCTTCCATGTAGAGGGTACTGAACCTGAGAATTTCATTCCAAGAACAAATGGGCCAAAATAAACAGTTTTCTATTCTACTGATATTTTTCACATATGGTAAGTAATAGTGCATGCACCAAGAGCAAAATTCTTTATAAAATTCAAGGATATATTTGCAAATATTTTTCCCTTTTATAATTCACCTATCTTCATTTGTAAGAAAATTATTAGTTACTGCTCTAAATCTGGACATCTTCCAGGTACTATTTATCCTCACAGAGCTATTTAAGTTAGAGTTGAGAATGTACTTAACACAGTGTTAAACAGCATTGCTCATCTCCATGCGTAGTTAAAAATTCAGAGAAGTCAGCACCATGAACAGCAAATACATTCAATAAGAAACTCTACATATGATTCCAATATGTATAATTTATATATCCTGTATAGTTTTCTCATTTATTTACTTCTTTATCATCAATTATGCAGAGCTTTTTGCATAACTTAACAATGACATGTTATCACAAGGATAACAAATATGTTTTTCAAGTTTGTTTCCATTGGGAATAATCAATGAGTCATCATAAATATTTTATTTGATTTTTTCTAATAATACCAATGAATTCATATTATAGCTCAAAAAGTTTTCCAGATGCTGCCCTGGTTTTCAAATTGCTGAAAACCTTTCAGTAGAGTTAGAATGCTTGTTGAGTTACAAGCAGTAATGACAACAGAAGAAAAATCAAGATAAATTGTCCCTTGTCTGAATATGTCCTAGGTGAATAACTTTTAAACCCCAGAGACATGAAATCAAAGAATCATAGAAGGGCTTGAGTAAGAAGGCACCTCGAAGATCATCTGGTTCCAACACCCTCGCAGTCTAGTGGGGAGACTTGCAAACCACTAGATTAGACTGCCCAGGGCCCCATCCAAGCTTGCCTTGAACATCTCCAGGGACTGGAGATCCACAGCCTCTCTGGGCCACCTGTTCCAGTGTCTCATCACCCACTGAGTAGAGAATTTTAACCTAACACCTAATATCTGACCTAAATCGCCTCTCTTTTAGTTTAAGGGACATTCCCCCTCTGATCACTATCAGACTGTGTAAAAAGTCTTCCTCCTGTTTATAAGCTCCCTCCAAGTACTGGATGGCTTCAGTGAGGTCTCTGTGGAGCCTTCTCCAGGCAAGCTAATCCCAGTTTCTTCAGCCTTTCTTCATGGGAGAGGTGCTTCAGCCTTCTGACCACCTTTGTAGACCCCCTGTAAAGCTCTTCCCACAGTTCCCCATCTTTGTTGTGCTGAGATGTCAGACCTGGATGTGGTACTTCAGATGGGGTCTCACAATGTCAGAGCAGAAGGGAAGTACACAGCTATGCCTCCATGCAGTATACTGTTGTCCTCTTTCCATTACTAACCATCACCCAGTCTTCCCATAAACTGAAATTGTGACTTAGTATCCAGCACAGATGATCACAATTGCCACATATAAATAATATGCATGTAGAGGAAATACTGAAGATTGCTATTTGTAGCAATGCTTTACTCTGCTTTTGATCTGCACATAGCTGGATTGTCTGTTCATTTGTTTCACCCTCTGCTATGTCACAGATTCACAGAATGATTGAGGGAGAAAGGCACTCCTGGAGGTCATTTTGCCCAACTGTAATGCTCAAGAAGTCACCCAGAACAGATTGATAAGAACTATATCAGAGTGCATGTCTCCAATTATCTGAATGACTCCAGGCTTACAAGGAAAATGTATTCCCTGATGGAACCTCCTATTTCTTAGTTCATGCTCATTACCTCTTGTTCTGTCATTGGGCACAAATAAAGAGAGCCTGGATTTGTCTTTTTTACATCTTCCCTTTAGGTATTCATGGAAATGGAGTCTCTTCTTCTCTGGGCTAAACAGTCACAGATTTCTCAGCCTTTCCTTATAGGAGAAACGCTCCAGTACCTTCATCATTTTCACTGTACTTTCTTGAATTGCTCAGGAATTCCATGCCTCTCATGCAATGGGGAACTCAGAACTGGATACATGACTTATTAGAGAAGAATCACCAGCTTCAACCTGCTGGTAACACTCCTACTAATGCAGCCCAGGATACTGTTAGCCTTTTGGTGCAAGGGGGCATTGTTGGCTCATATACAGCTTAGTGATCACCAGGACAACCGTATTCACCAGGACCCCCCCCCTTACATACAAGTAGAAAATATTTCATTTCTGGTATTTAGATTATTACATATGTTAGGCATTTTATTTTTACCAGGAGAATGTATTTTACCTAAGGAAACACATAGATAAGAAATCCATATGTATGGGAACTGCTGAATCATGGCCTGAACCTCTAATTGACTGCTTAAGGCAAGCAATGAGTCAGCCCTGGGAGCACAGGTGAAGGAAATTCACCTGTGCTACTGGAAGGGGTGGAACCTGGCTCCACCTCTCTTAGACCCCATTTAAGAGCTGACTACCAGTAGGGAAGGATCTCTTTTAGAGATTGCTCCTCTTGGAGCCTTCTCAGCAAGCCCAGGATAAGGGTAAGCTTTCCATCCATTCTTCTTTGGTGTGATAACCTGTTTAGCCTAACTTTCCTGTATTAGCCTAACTTTCCTGTATATTTCTTAATTATAACATCTGTATATTCATTGATTATGCACCATAGTAAAGGGCAGATCTCAAAGCTATTTGGCTTTGCTGTTTCCAGCAACCACCATCTAGAACTTCAGGAAAAAGAATGGACTGTAGTCCTTATACTAGGCAAGAATAACCAAATTCCTTAATAATAGCGTGTAGTAGATTTATAGGAGATCCTGAGGTAATCTTGACACTGAAAATAATGTTGAAACTCCATCTGAAGCGATTAAGATGTTGAGCTCTAGAAGCAATAAATAGAAGAAAAGATAAACATAATAAAATAATGTAGTACAACAGTACAGCATACAGCAGTAGATAAGCACTCAATGTGGGGCCGCAAAGAAAAATATATGGGTAAAAAAAAAAAATACAGAAAAGTAGGAATGTATCTTAGTAATGGGTACTTCATACCAGCATTATTACTTTCTCTTTGGCCGTGTCCATCTTCATAAACCACTTCATGCAACTGAATATTTTCTTTCTTTTTCTCTGTTAGCAACCCTCCAGCTATTTCAGTTCCCTCTTCTGACTGTTTCTGTCAGACGAGCTCAAATGAGACTCCTACATTCAAGCACTCTGAAAAAAGTAGGAATACTTCATATGGAAAAGTACTTTTAAAAAGCCCTATTTGAAACATTCTATGAAAATTCAATTTGGTAGCTTTTGGCATTTGATATTCAAAATGTCAAATGTATAAGCATGACAGTCCTTATAACCGTTAAGGCTGCATAACATTTATGAATTAAAGTATTTTTATTTGCTGCAACTTCTGAAATTTTTAGAGTTTTCTGTGATTTGACTTTGCCTGGAGCTGACTTTTTTATTTCTTTTGGGGGGGGGAAGGGAGAACAACAGAGCTTCAGTTTTTCTGTCTCTCAAGTGAACAGTAACTATTTTTTCATTACATTAAAAAAAGTAAAATGTTGCAAGTACTGTAGGAACAGCTTTAAAACTAAAACAGACAGGGTTAGGAAATTAAATTCTTTGTTGGAGTGGAAAACACTTGATAGTTCTGTTGAAGACTGTCTCTTATTCAAGTTACACCTCCTTGTAACAGTAATCTGTGCTTGAGTTGTTCACTTTGTATGAAATTTTTCAGTTAAATTATATATTTCATGAATAAAAAAAGATGCAAATCTATGAACAGATGCAAAACATAGCATAACCAAAATACACTGCAAAAAGTTTAGAAATTTCTGCATATATTATGTTTGATGCATATGTTCGATGCATAGACCACCCTGGTGCCTTAGTGCCTTTGTAAATTTGAGGTACCACCTGAACCGCAACCACTACAAATCATTGAATAATGCAGTCTAAGAACATAAGTCAAGATACTTAGTAACTTATCCTTACATAAATTCTTGTCACTGTATTTGTGAAAAACAGCCCATAATATCATACCATAATTCAGCTCCATCTTGACTTACCCAATGGCAATGAATGACCTTGCTCAGTTTTCACATTTCTACAGAAAAACACGGATAAAGCGACACTACTGTTTGAATCATTAAGCTATAATACATTCACATGGTACAATGTAAGGGTAAGAATATCCAGGCACAAAAGGGCATATTCATCATGAATTGTTTATGTGCAAATCTAGTTTTATTCATTATCACACTATGGTGCCTATTTCTTTTTGTATTGAAGAAACAGCAGTTCAGATATTAACTTTTCAGCTTTTATTTTCACATATGTCATAAGCATGTCTTTAAAAATAATGCCTCAAGTTGTTACATGCAGGAAGACTAATACTTCCAGGGACCTCTATTATCCAAAGCATAAGAAAAAGCCAGCTGGTCCCTAACTCTATAGTTGAACAGGTAGCATGACATAATCATCTGGAGAAGTGATAGTCCTATTTCTTGTTGATAGCTTTCCTTTCTTGAACCATTTCAGGTTTTTTTTCCTCTCTTTTTTTTGGCTTTTAAAAATGAAAAACTCATTCAGAGCTTGTGGGAATAAGTATTAGGCATCATACTTAATATCAGCTCTAAATATTATTAGAGGTTGAAAACTTTACCTCTTTACTTTTCTTTATATTAATTGTTTTGAGTTTAAAGTATACAACCATGCATCCTTTAACTAGCATTATCATTTGCTTTTCTAAAAGCTCAAATATATTTTGTTAAATATATATGTATGTGTACAATGTTCAATTGCCATTAGTTATTAATAGATATAGCGGGCTGTATTATGGTTTGTGGAAAAAATGTTCTCCGGAGAAAGGGTGAGAGACTTTAGGTCTTTAAAACCCAGAATTTCCCAGAGGGTAACTGAATTTTTTTGTGACACACTCAGTTGGCCCATGCTACTTAAGTGCTGATTTCTTGTTATATGTTCTAGCAGAATTAAGTTTGTAAATTCATATACTTTGTCAGGAAAAGTATTGTTCTTGCCTAGCTTCTCTTCTAGGCTATATAAACTACGACTAAAGTCTGTCATTAAAACAGGGTCTGTGAATACATACTGGAAACTGCTTCATAGATAATTACATAAATATTCCTTGCAGTACTTGACATCTCAGTAACTCTAAAAATAACTTAAATCCATAAATGTTCTCATTTTTCTATTGTCTGTGGTCTTATAGTGAAATACTAAGATTAAATTGTTAATAACTAACGAAATTACTGTCACAAAGGTAAAAATCACTGGCATCTGAGTGGATTTCTTATACTTTAGTGAGCAAAACCCATGATTTTTGTATTTTGTTGCTTTGCATTCAGAAAAATATGAAAGTAATTATCATGAATTCAATATTTGCTGAGCAGTGAGAAGAAAATAAAAGTAGAAAAAGCAATAATGGAGGGGTGTAAAAACAGATAAATGTTGATGAGGTATTGGATTCTAAATGCCTCCTTTTGCTAATTCAACACAGGTAACTCAAAGTAACTGGAAAACCAAAAATATAAAATTGAAACTTTAGAGTAGACTTGAATCTAAAAATTTAGAAATATGTCAGTCTCACAAGCCCATCAGAAAATTACAAGTTACATGCTAAGATAAATATTAACCAAAATGAAATAATTCAGTGCAGCACTTAAAAATGCAAGAACAATAATTGTTTGTTGTAGTCATTTAAAATTAACTAGTACTCTGCTGTTTTATTCAGTTTATTTTGAACATGTTCAAGAAAGCTTCTCCCCTCTAAGTTGTTATCACACCAAATAGCACAACCCTAATGAAAAGGACTTGTTCTGATAGAGAACAAGATGAGCATGAACCAGCAATGTGCTTTCACAGCCCAGAAAGCCAGCTGTATCCTGGGCTGCATCAAAAGAAGTGTGTCAACAGGGTGAGGGAGGTGATCCTGTCAGTCTACTCTGTACTGATGAGGCCTCACTTAAGTACCATGTCCAGATGTTGAGTCCTCAGCATAGGAGAAACCTGGACCTGTTATAGTACTTCCTGTGGAGGGTCACTAAAATGATCCAGGGGATGGAGCTCCTCTCCTATGAGGACAAGCTGGGAGACCTAGGACTGTTCAGCCTGAAAAAGAGAAGGTCCTGGAGGTGGGAACTGAGAGGAAAAAATTCAACTGAAGTGATTTCATGATACAAAAGATACTTCTGTAAACATTTTACATAATTCTAATTGATATGTCTAACAAAAGAATTATTTCAACCCACCATTTCTACTTTGCTCACCCTCATGTGTACATTTTTAAAAAAATAGTTGACTTTTTTTCTAGTATTTACTCTTCTTCATGAATGAAGACACTCCAAGAAGCATAGAGAAGAAATGATATTATCAGAACTTAAATGACTGACAACTTTTGCTTTCCAATTCATTTTCTTCCAGAGTTATTTCAGGTGATCTGCATATAAATAATATATCTTTTGTTCCTAAAGATTTTTTTGTTTGTTTCCTGTGTAGACATACCTCATTTTGTAAAATAAAAGTTTTTAGCCTTTACTGATGCTACACAATGATTATAATGCTGGGTTATGTACATTCAGTAATTGTGAATTGGTTCTATGTATATTAATCTGTATTGTCTGGGGTGCAAACTCTATGAAGTGTGTTTATATATATATATATATATATATATATATGAAGAAAATACAAGAACACAGCATGTTGGAGCTATGAATATAGACAAATAAGGAACAGATAATTGTTATCATCAGGTGATAATTAGCTTCTAAAAGGTCCTTCTCAACAAATTACTCCCCTTGTCCCCCAGAAAACAGAAATGCAAAAACAGTAAAGAATAAATAAAATTTGAATGCAAATTTCTCAAAAATCATAGTAGTAGAAGAAAGGAAATGTGGTGTTGATTTAAGATGTATAACTGAAAGGCATTAAATAGCAGAAAGAGCCCACAGTCTCAGAGTTTCTGTATAAGCATTCTTGAGTTTGTCGAATATAATGAGCAGGTCAGATGAAAATTGTTACTTAAGACTGGCTAAATAGGAAAACTACTGAGAGCCAAGACTAAAGAAAGAGATTTCTCTGACTCTTCGACCTTGTTTTCCACTTGCCCTAGGTTCAGCTGAGACAGTATTAATAAAACTATGAAGTTTTGATTACTGCTGAGTGATGGGTGTGCAGCCCTTATGGCATAATGATAGGGAGTAGAGCTAGGACAGGTTCTCAGAACTGGTGTGAGAATCCTTCTTTGTTTTTTGTCTCAAAGCTTACTTCCTGAGGTGTTTCTTGTGATAAGACTGACTTGTCTAGGAGATGAGTGATGGGTGTTGCCATGTGGCAATTAACATCACTGTGGACAATTTTAGCTGTTTGCATCTAGAAGAGAGTGCTCTACTGGTGGAAGATCTGGCCTGTGATCAAATAACTCTCCAGCTTGCTATGGGAAACTGGGGGATGATGCCATTGTATCCTGTGAAGGCAAGGTACAAGTTGGTGCCTCCCTGCTTCCTCTTATCTGCTGGCAAGGCCAGGAAGATAGGAACAAAGGAGTTTCTGCTGAGATTGCAAAGCCAGAAGCTGCTATTCCAAGCAGAGCTGACTCCACCACTTTTGATTTGAGCTGTTACTCCAAAGACAGCTGACTCGACTACTTTGAAAGCATCGAAAAGGGGCCATCATTGCCTTGTTCATTGTTGTCGTAGTTGTCGTCATGGTCAACAGAACAACAGTACCCGATGACTCATCACTTCTGAAGATCAAAGACTGAACTACAAACTACTCTGGATCCATGGTGGTGACTATCTCCGTCTTGCTTCCTATAAAGAGCCCTTGCTGCTTCTTTCCTATCTTTTCTGTCACCCTCCTTCCCTTACCCATTACCCTAATTCATAACAGCGTCTGTCCTCCCCTTTCCCATTTCCCTAATTAACATCTGTAATAAACTGGTTGGACCAACATTTGAACCATTGTTTCTTAATCTCACGCTGGGTATACAGATATTAAAAGAACCTCCTCTCCCTCCTATAAATTGGAGCGAGACAACTGGGCAAAGGGTTATTCCATACCATATGACATCATATGGAAGGCCATAAAGCTGAAAGCAGTTGACAGGGGATCACCTCTGTGGGAGTATAGGCCTGGTATTAGTTAGTTAGTAGTGAGTAATCGCCTTGTATTTACATATTGTTACTGTTACATTTCCAGTACCATTTTTCTCATCTGTTGCAGTAAATGGTTTTTGTCTCAGCCCATGAGTTTTGTTTCTAATTCTATCCTTTCACCTACTTTTGGTGGGATTTGAGAGGAATACGCAATGACAATGCACACTGTGTAACGGATATTTCGCTGTATTCCAAGTGAAATCACAATAGACTAACGGTAAATGTACTAAGCAGAGTAAATACACTTATTAACTTATTGCTTTTTAAACTATACAAACTCTTCCCAAGGCTTGTCCACAGAGTTCAGTTTATCATCCTATATATTTAACTGTCTCTACTACTAACTTTAAGGCCAAGTTTCTATTCCCTCTCCTTCAGAAAGTTGTTTATGTCTGTATTTACATAGCAAATAATCATGGGTCACCTATGGATTCCCTATTTTATGGAACTTTAATGTTCTGATATTATCTCATGAATAATTTGTTAATTTAATAACAAAATATTATTTTCTTAGTTTTATGCTACATTCTCTTTTAATATTATAAAATGCATCCACATTAAATTCCTTGGAATAATTATAGTGACTCTTTATGTAACACTTTGTATGAGGTCTAATCCTAAAGTAATGCTTCCTATTTTGTGTTGACAGGATGTTGTGTTGACTGTCCTTCCACATTCATGGAATGGTCTGGATTTGGTGCTTTCAGACTTCCATGTGGATCAAAAATATGGACTGCAAAAGTAACACTTTCATAGCAACAGTGTCATCTTAGAAGCTGTAAAACAGTAGGTCACCACCTCTGGTGTGATTTTTTTTTTAATGGGTTCAGTATGCAGGCTCTTATTCATTATTGGCAAAAATGTACAGCTTATGGGGGTGACTATGTTGAAAAAATGTTTTGTGGGTGAGAATTTGCTATTTCAAATGTTACTGTGATTTTTGTTTGCATAGTAATTTCCATGAAAGTAAATAAGCAATATTACTTTCAGAGCAATCTATGTACATTACTTCCTTTAAAGAAAGAAGAAACGGTGATAAGGATATTTATGGTATTCTATTTATTAAGCAAAAATATTGTCCTTTTGAAAAGTGAATAATGAATAGGAGTCCATAGCAATCTTCAGACAAGCCAAAACACAGTTAACAGACAACTAGTTAATGCTACAGGGATTATGTTATTAACTTCCAATTCATTTGCACAGGATTTATTGACACATTTCCCTGCCTATTTTATTCCCAGGCTATTATTTATTGCAGGGAAAAAACTACCTGCTTTCTATGACATTACTGTGTTTATAACTACTATATAGCTGAAATTATTTGATCTTAGGCATGCCTTTCCCAACCTTAATGATTCTGTAATTCTATATACAGCAAAAATATTTATGGAATATCTCAGTTTTGGTGTAAGAATAAAGTTTCTTCCTGCATCACAGGGATGTGTTTGCCTTCAGTCCTAGTGTCTGCAATTATACTCACTCTTTGAATTATTTACTGAAATTATACTACTCCATGAGTGCTTTAATGGAAATGTAAGCTACATTGCAAATAGATTGTCTGAGTTACTCAGGAAAAACAATTCAAATCTGGGTGTCTGCTCTCTAGTCAAGAGTTCTAATTGTGGATCTTCAGGCAGATGTTTTATTATTGTTTAAGCTGGAATGTTAATTCCATTATGATATAGCTTTTGTTTTTTATTAGGAAGTGTTCTGCCAAACAGTCATTTGGGATTCACTTGACCATTCAAGTGAGTCCAGTCTTATCATTTTTCCTTTTCCTTTAAAGATTTATTCTCAGGCTTATAGTATTTCCTATGAATATACTTTCAGCAACCATCTGAGAAAGAAGCTGCAAAGTTTTATCTGAACAGACCTTCACTCTGCCTGTATTTGGACTCTTTTGTGGTTCCCCATAAAAATAACAAAGGTCAAGGAAAGCTAGTAAAATGAGAAATGTATTACAGTTACTTCTTACCATATATGAGACAATTTAGACATTATCAAAGCATAAGAAATGTAAAGAAAATACTGCAGTAGAGTAGCTATCCCTATCTACACTGAAGATAGTCTGCTCTATCTCACTTTCTACACTCTAACGTACTATAAGCTCAGTTGCACCAACTGCCCATGAATTTGTGCAGGTGGAAATATTTTGAGCCAGAGTAACCAAGTTTATGTAATTCTGAAAGTAATGTCTACTACTTACCTCCATGGAAACTACAAATACAAGAAGCACAATAGTACTATTTGACAAAGAAAACTCATGTACAAAGCATCATTTTTAAAATATAGTTACCACCATGATGAGCTGACTAAGATGTTATTCATTTTGTGATGTCAGTTGTACATGGCTGTCTGGAATGTAGAAAGTAGCTTGTTCTTCATGTTATATAGTGGTAGGATGTTTCAACCTCTCCTGCCATGCTACCGCCAACTACCTCTGCTGGTGGGAGCTAGCACAGTAAAATAGGAGACATTATTTAAGGAGCAGTCTTCAAATAGAGAAGTGCTTGGGGCACATTGCTTTGATAACATGGGTAGCCTTCCTTGCTATAAAATAGTTTCACTGTTTTCTTATTTTGCCCATACAGAGTTGAAAAGGTCTAAATGTTAGTGCGGTTTGTGGCTTCAACCATCTTTGTGCTAGTCATCCAAAAAAGCAGAATCCTTCCCCATCTTTCTTTATCTGTTTTGTGAACTTGTACAATTGGCAGGTCCTGAATTGTCTGTAGAAGAAATGGTCAATATTCAATAAAATTATATACAATTCTGCATAATTTATGGTACAACAAAATAAGAGAACACTGATATGTGTCTACTTTAGACAATGAAGCATTTCAACAAGATCAGATCAAGAAAACCAGGTAGTGCTAGGGATGTGAGTGTCACAGAGCATTTTACTCCTTTAGGGTGTAAAACTATTAAATCTTTGGACTATCTCTGAGATTCAGATTATATGAATGCCTGGTTGCAGCTGGACTACATTATTTATGCTCTAGGGTATATTTTCTAGTTTCTTTCAGAAAGAAGCTAGATCAGATAGTTTGGTTCTCATCACAAAAGCACTGTAAGACAGTTAGGAGACTGTTTTGGAAAACATTTCTCAGAGCTAACACATTAATATATGAAAACTTGTGAGTTCTCTCACTTTGTCTATAAATTAATGATGTTTTTACAATGCTTTTTTACAATGCTCTTCAGAAGTGGTAGCAAAGATCTGGAGTCTGTCAAGGGGGCACATACACTTTGAATATTAGCCCGGCTGTTTAATGTAGGAATCTGCAAGACACTCATCTTCTTAGGAAGCTGAAACAAACCGGAAATAAGAAACCTTAATTTAGACACTAAATGATGTGAAAAGTATGCTATTGTCTAATATGCCTTGTGTACTATAGCATTTGTCATAAGTTCTACAAGGTTAAGGTGTGTCAGGAGTAAATTTTGAATGGCTGCACTCTAGAGTTACTGAGATGTAATGAAAAAAAAAATAACATAAGGAAGACTTGTGAAAAATATTTAACTGGTAAAATAAACAGTTTTAATATCCACAGCTCAATTTCATATTTCAATTTAAAACACAGAGAGTTAAATTGTGTTTTTAAGTAAATTTAGTGCCACTACAGATTTTATGTACAGTTTTTTTTTCCTTCAAACTGACAGCATTCCATAAGCTTTTTCCTCCATTTGTCCAATACCCCATCACTTTAGACTGAATGTAATTTATTTATAAAACTAGAATCAAATCCTAAGGCAATGCACTGCAGGAACCTTTCATGTTTAAATGACAACTATTGAAGGAACAAGACATGCTACAAAAATAATGTTAGTGAATAAGAGCTTCCATTATAAGAATACATTAAACCAGTGCATTAGCAAATCTCTTTCATGCTCTGCATCATTTATCAACATTAAGGATGTGCACGTTTTATTCAGCATGACTGTTTTATTAAATCTATTTCTTAACATCAATTTCACATAAAATGTGAAAGGTAAAAATAGTAATTGTACTTTTAGAAAGTTAGTGAACTTTGTTTAGTCAGAGTATGTGTTTATTCTACATTGTTGTGTTTTTTTTTTACTGATGGCAAGGGGAAAAACAAACCAAAAAAACCAGACAACCCTAACCTACAGTTAGCATTAGCCAAGGTTAGCAGAAGACCAACTTCCTAAGACTAGAAAGAATACATTTCCCATTCCAGATTTCCTGAAAATTACATTTATTTTTCTTTTTCAGGCAGAAGTGAAAGAAAATGATATAGTAGAGAAGTATGAAATAATATATCAAAGGGTTGAAGTATTTCAAAATGACAAGGAGGCTACCACTGTTTTAAAGAATCAATGACCTTATTTAAATGTTACAGGCTTCTTGGTCACAGTGGTTATACTCATTTTTCATTCCTTCACATACTTGCAGACCTATAGTAGTTTTATGATTCGTAGTAGCCCAACAGCTGATTTTGTTAGAAAAATTAATAGTTATTTCAAGTTTGTTTTTTTTTTCCAATAGGTATTATGTTAGATTTATGTTAGACTTTAATGCAGTTTGGAGGCAAAAATAGTACTGCTATTCTGGACCAGAAATCTAAAAAAAATGACTTTAAAGATGATTGCAGAACAGAAGACAATATTGTCAAAGATGCTCAGTGATAGAGAAGAGCAAGTTTTCAGCTCCATCTTCCTAAAACAAAATGTTTTGTACAAGTCAGTAATGAACCACATCTTCTCGGACCTTTTCTCTCTCAGACAGAGGAGCATCTCTAGGACTTTGATGAGACTCTCAAGTGTTTTACGTCTATCATCAGTATTAATGAGCCCGGATGGCAAACATAACAAAACTGGTACCATGAATTGTACAAAACTCTTAGAAGTTTTAAACATAAGAAAATGTTTTCCAAAACAGTTTACACATTTCAAAGAGATTTCACCATTACTGAAATAAGAAGAAATTTATCACTTTAAAACTGTCTACTTTTGGATCATTATGATTTTGTCTGATAAAAATACATCAATAGCAATGTTTTCTAAACTACAGTCTCATGAAAGACTAAATAAGGTGGGTATCTTTGGAAATACTAAAATGACTGAATTATGTAAGAGGCTGTGTGTGCAAAAGAGGTTCATAACTGAGTAGCTGGAGATACTGGGATGACAGTTGGCTTTTTCCTGCTGCTAATTTTATTAGAGAAATTGAAATGGATATGCGGAATACTTGGTAGAATACGATCTTTCATTTAGAATGTAAGTTTATTATTATTCTACTTCTGCTATAGAAAATTGATTTTTTGCCTCAAGAAAGTTTGCTAAATCCTTTATGGCATGAAGAATTTTGTTTGTTTTAGTTAACAGAATTTAAATCTAAGTCAGCAGCACAAAGTTAGAAATCAAGAGGTACTTGATTGTTAATGCAGTCCTAACTTAGTGATAGAAAAATAATAAGCACTTCAGTTCCAATGCTATCCATAAGGAATTTATGAAATAACAAAAAAAAGTAAGAAAATACCCACAGGTATGATAGCCTTACAGTCTCCTGTCAAAATGCCAGGGTACTTAAAACTAAAATATAAGCATCCTTGGTTATGATACTGTATTGGAAAGTACCCTGGAGATTTTCCACAACTTTAATGAAATAACCAAACTAAAGCCAGACAGTAAAACCATAAATGAAATTGTACATGTTGCCTATTTAATGCAAGGTAATCAATACAGATACTGAGTTGTCAAAAAAGATGGGGAGCTTGTCTGTTTCCCTAATTGAAGTCATCGCATCAGAACTGGATATGGCAAAACCCTGGAATTCGCAGCTGCTTCTTTCTGTGCTCAAGACAAACTGATTTTTGCACACTCTGCATTTTGCACTTCAGAGTGATACAGTTCTAGTATTTTACTTTGCAATATATACTGTATTTGCAACAGAAATAACACCATATTTAATGTTTTAATAATAATCTAAAATGTACAGCTTAGAAAGATCAGACTTACATGAAGAAGGACAGGGAAAACTATCACAGCATTTTACTTGAAGTAGTCCTCTGGAAAATCCGCTTTGAATGGTGTCTAATCATATGAATCCGAAGAAGAGAAATAAATAAGAAACAGCTTTTCACTGATTTTCTTTCTTCCCAAATTAACACAGTTCAATATATGTGTACATGGGAAACAATTTAAAAAAAAAAAATGCATTCTCTTTACTGAAAGTATGGTGGAACTGCAGATCTTCCTCCTGGAGGTACCTTGAGCCATTCACAGAATACATCAGCTTGAGATAGCCAAACTTTCAAGCTCAGGGGAAATTTTGTTTTCAGCTCAATGAGGAATTTTCTTTGAGGTTTATTTTTGCTTGTTTTTTTTTTTTTTTTTTTTTTTCCCCATATCTTTCATGACATATTCAGAGAGGATAAGATATTTCAGTCAGAAGGGACCTACAAACATCATGAAGTCCAACGTCCAACCTCTTGAACCCTTGAAGGCTAACTAGAAGTTTAATCACATTATTGAGGGTTTTATCCAAAAACCTCTTGAATACTGACCAGAACAAAGCATCATCATTCTCTGGTGTTTGACAACCATCATAGTAGAAAAAATAGTAATTCTAATATATAGGCTTAAATCATTAAGTGCTTAACAAAAACTATCATTCAAAAGCCAGTTAACAAAGACAGAATTAACTAAGTATTCATTTTCCTACGTTTCGCCTTGTAATGCTTCACTTAAAACAAAGCATCATGACTTAATAAAAAGATTGGTGTAATTAAGTTATTTTCAACAGACAATGAAACAGATTTATTTTATATATTTTGCACCCCCCACAGTATAAGGGTGTCCTGGTCTTGGCATGGGTGGTTAGGAACAAAGTTAGGGTAATACAACACTTCCACCAAGCCATTTCCCTCAAATACTGGATACCCTTTAGCATCCTTGAAATGCCCCCTTCTGAGATAATCAATACCCAGTATACGTGGAGCCTCTGGGCCAGTCACAATAGGATGCTTTTGCCAATCCTTACAAGTGAGGCTTATCTCAGCCTCCAACACAGTCAATTCTTGAGAGCTCCAAGTCACCCCAAAAATATGGATTGATTCTGTCCCCTCATGACTTGAGGGCAGAGTGCACTGTGCACCGGTATCCACCAATGCCTTATATTTCAGTGGTTCTGATGTGCCAGGCCATCAAATCCACAGTCCAATAAACTCTATTATTCCCCCCCCCCCCCCCCCGACTGAGGACAGGGCCCCTCTATTCATTACATGTGGTAACAGGAGTAACTGCACTGGTGGTTGACCTGCTTTGTAGTTGTCTCACCTGTGCTCATAGTACAGGAGTAGCTTGGTCATGCCACTTCATGTCTTCTCCATGGTCATCTAAGTAACAGCACAAGGCAGTTCGCAATGTAGGATTCCTTATTGGAGCCAGAAAGCACTTGCCTTTAACTGCTGAGATTTTTGATGGTGCACATGAGAAGGAGGGTTCATCATCCTTAATTAGTTGGATTCATATTACTTTGATCAGCTCCTTCAGTAGACTCTTTTGATCATCCTGATCTTCATCAAGCATTTCTGATACTACTACAGGTTTGTCATGATTAATCATTAAAGACACTTGCTCTTGCACTTTATTCTGTTGGTCCGTTAGTTGTGAGATGGCAGAAATGGAAGCATGAGTTGGGGGTAGTTGCTCATAGCTTTGGAGCGTAAGAATCAATTCACAAACTAAGTGTCTTCTCTGCTTGTCCTGGTATCTGTCAAACACTGACAATAGTGTAGCGGCATATCTGTCTGGTGCTGTTGTTGTGAGTCTCTGCCATATATCAGGTGTCATCCTCACTCTCTCAGGGTCAAGCAGCTATGCCCGCATTCTCCACTAAAAATCTGTCACAGAGTTAACTAGATCATTTAGTGCCTGTGACAGGGGGCAGTAGGCCCCTTTCCTCTCTCCTCCCACCACCACATTCCCCCCAGCCCCACATGAAATGGGAAGGAAGGAAGGGAGGGAAAAAACAAAACAAGTGGCAACAATCTATGGAGGAAAACTTATTTTACTAACTATGATATTGGAATGCAAAATAACACAATATAAGAAGATCTAATTGAAATTGAGACTAATAAATCAAATAAGATAGGAGAGAGAGAGTTCCCAAGACCGAGTCAAACCTGAAACACTTGGAAAAGCTAGGAAAGCACCTTCCAGCACCCACTGCCAGGCAGTAAGAGACCGCCCCACCCAGAAGAGTCAGATCCCATGACTTCCGTCACGTACAGGGATAGATACATGGAATTGGAGCATTAACACTTCAGTTCCAGTACACTACATGATGTGTTGATGTGGAATACTGAAAACTAAAAAACATAAAACCATGACAAAGGGTAGAGTAATTTCTATTACTACACTTCCATTAAAAACCATACACAGAGAAAGATATTTTTAAATCATTAAAATTGCTCCAGCAGTAACAAGTAATTCAGAGGCAAACCTCATTGGACCCTCTTACTAGTCTGAACTGTATGTTTTCTTCAGAAAGGAGACATTACAACTGATTTTGAATCATCAAAAATAATAATAAAAAAAAAACAACCCCACCCCACCACACCCTCCCCCCCCCCCCCCCGCCCAAAAAAAAAAAAAAAAAGAATACCCTCTTTATAGACATAGACTCATAATCTACAACCTGGTATTAAACACATATTGTGGGTATGTACAATGAGTGGACGTGGGACAATCAATCTCAGGTGGTTTGAGTTGAAGCCAGCATGTCTCAGCTCTTTCCTACTGTGAGATCTCTCTCTATTCATAAAACTGAGAAAACATTGTATATGCCTCTACAATATTAGAATCATAGAATCACCAAGGTTTGAAAAGACCTAAAAGATCATCCAGTCCAACCATTCACCTATTACCAATAGCTCCCACTAAACCATGACCCTCAGCACAACAAAAGAATAAGTATACGTGCATCAATATTGTGTGTGCCTCAGGTAGAAAATGAGGGAATCGTGTATTTAGATATCTAATTTGACCTAAGTGAACTACAAATAATTGTAAATTATTGAAAAAAAAATATGAACTACATGATCTTTAGATTTGAAGTGAAGTTGCATAACTTATAAAGAGTATTCATTTTCAGAAAAAAAAAAAAAAGAAAATCATGTTCTTCATGCAATACAAAGAAAGAACATAGATTTCTACAGAGCACACAGGCACGTGGGCAGGAAAATTCATCATATAAGGTGTCTGAACAAATCCTGGGGGAAATAGATGATCTGCTCTATTCAAAAGCATCTAAAAAACAATGCCATCTGGTGTTAAGCAGAACCCCAGCCAAGAGCTGGCAGCAAAATAGGTTTGACAACCTTGACATAAAAACTATTTATTTGCAGTGCCAATTATTCTCTCCCTGCCAGTTCAAAAGCATATCTTCCCAAGAACAGTATTTAGCCCCTCCTGACATCTGGAACAAACAACAATCTCTACACACCAGCAGATTAAATAAAAATATGTTGGTAAAGCACCAAACAGAAATAAGAGACTAGTTTGGATTAACAAACTAAAGAGTTCACAGTCCATTGTTCTTAGAACTAGTAAGAGCTGACATCAAGTAGGAAAAAGAAATACGAAACAATGATAATTGTTATAGCTGGAGACTCTGGAATATAAGTAGCCTTACTGAGTCTGATAATTTTTTTAAGTAAAAAATATATATATATATATCTCTTTTCTTAGGTTAATAACATAGGAACAGACAAAACTACTACAGCCAAAGTAGCTGATCTGTTATCTATCTGATTAAAAGGCAGAAATACTCTTCATTCATTTTCAGGTATGATTTAACACATTTCAGATAGCTATAAAGACCTGAATAGGTCTCCTTTTGTTTTTGCCTCCTAGACAAAGCTAAGGACAAAAATATGACCTTAATTTGTTTTTAAGTGTTAACATTTCTGTGGATAACTAAAACTAAAATACATACATAGAACTCTACTGTATCTTGTGGCACTGAAGAATGGTCATAGTTCCTATCCTCAAAATAGGAAGTGAATTTAAATGGATATACAGATTGTCATGGTTTTATAATTTTTGGTTATTGATATTCCATATCATAACATCATGTAGCGCACTGGGAGCTAAAGTTTATGCTCCAGTTCCAGGCACCTGTCCTAAAGAGAAGAATTACATACCCTAGAACACTCTACACTCAGAGATAAGATATAACCCCAAGGAAAGTCACCTCGTGTCCCTTTTTTCCTTTGTCTCTCCTCCCTGCTGCTCGACCCGACTGCACATCTCACCTCAGCATATGGTGAAGCCTTCAGTTCTCAGACACTCTCTCCTTCCTCATTTTTGATTCATTAGCTTCAGTTTTAATTATATTGTACTACAGTTGTACTATCTTGCATTCCAACACAATATTTAATAAATTAGTTTATTTCTCCTCAGCTTTTCTCCACTATTCTTCATTATTTGGGGCCCCTTGTTTCCCCTTCCCAGAGATGCAGATCTGTAGATCCCTCTGCCCCACAAGTCACAGAGCCAGGCCAAACCAGCCCATAAACAGTTGACAATGTATATATACACACAAAAATATAGGAGCGTAACGCTGTAATGTGATAGCAATAACAGCAGAGTGGCACAGTCTTCAGCTACAGCAAATGAGAACAAACCCAAATGCAACAGCTACACGAAGAGGAGAAGAAAAAAAAAAAAAATAAAAAGCTTACTTTTGAAAGGACTCCTATAGACAAGGATCTCTATCAAGATACCTACACCTCCTCTGCCAACCCTTAAATGAGGTCTGGGAAGGGATGGATCCTGGCTCCACCCCTTCCAGTCACTCAGGTGCATTCCATGCACCTGATCTCCTCTGGGTTGGCCCTGCCTTCCCACCAGGTGCTCAATCATTGTTTTAGGCCATGACTTAGCATTTCTGCTACAAAGGGAGATAACAATGATCACCTTACAATTTAATAAATTTCTACATTGATCTAAAAAGATGTCATTTTTAGTTTTAACATTTTCAGATATAAAAACTTAAGGGCTTAACACTTGTTAGAAGTAACACGTGACGATTCTAAAGCATTGGTTGTCAATTTCTGAAAGATTAAAACAACTGTATAGGACTACCTTTGCTAATAGATTTAAAACTGTACAGTGTGTTACTGAAGGCATTATGATATAGAATGCACAACAGTGGATGCAAAAATTTATCCTGTAGCTTTCAGTAGTAGGAATTGCCAGATGAATTATTGAAGCTCAGGTATTTCTATTTTATTATTACTAAAAATTTACACAATTTCCTAGTGATGAATCTAAGAAAATATTGTATATTCAGAGGAAAAAGCTTGGCATTTAACTTTTGACTTGTATGGAATATATGTATTCTACAAAATTGTACTTGCATTAAATGGATGCAGATGGTACAAAGTAGTCACATGCCGGGCGCGGTGGCGCACAGTCACATGCTGTCAATAAACATTAAAAATATATGATTTCTCTTTTAAAATCTAGGTATAAGAACATGTCAATGATATCTGCAATTCTAATATAGTCTAACATATTCTAATCACAGAATCATAGAGGTAAGAAGGAGCTCCTGGATATCACCTAGTCCAACTGCACTAATACAGCAGGTTCTGTAGTTGGTCACTGAGGAAAACATCAAGCTGGGTTTTGAATATCTGCAGTTAAGAAGACTCGACAACTTCTGTAGACAGCGTGTTCTAATGCTCTGTTACTCTCACAGTAAAGAAGTTCTTCCTCATATCTGTATGGAACTCCTTGCATTACAGTTTGCACCCATTGCCCTTCATCCTGTCACTGGGCACCACTGAAAAGAATCTGTCCCTGTCTGTTTGACTCTTGCACTTTATATATATATAAACACTGATAAGATTTTCTCTTAGTCTTTTCTTCTTCAGGCTGAACAGTCCCAGATCTTTCAGCCTTTCCTCATAAGTGAGATGCTCTGGGCTCCTAATCATTTTTGTGGACCTCCACAGGATTCTCTCCGGCTCTTTGTTGTGTTTCTTGAACTGAGGAGCCCAGAATTGGGAACAGTATTCAAGATGTGGCCTCACCAGTGCAGGATACATGGAGAATATCACCTCCCTCAACCTGTCAGACATTCTTTTTATAACACATTCCTAACAAAGCCTTGGCCATATTGGACACAAGGGCATACTTGAATCACTGCCAGTAACACAATGTTACTTAAATTGTTTCCTTGCTGTTTCACATTCTTCGGTTCTAGTCCACTTTTAGAAGAACTTCATCATTTGCACTTTCAGGAGGGTAGCAATAAATATTAGCTACAGTATAAGAGAGTAGAAATAAACATCTCTGCCATCTCCTTCTGTTCGTATGCTTTTGATAACTCATAAGACCATAAAAAACACATTTGCACAAATATATGTAAACTTTTAAAAAGTAGCAAAATAAATAAATAAATAGATAAACCTAAGCAGAAAGGTGAAGTACAAAATCTGAACTGATTTATAATCTTCAGTCTGACTTACAGAACTGAACTAACTGCTGGTCACAAAGCTCTGATTTTTGTGTCTATGTACAATGATATTTAGAAGTACAATGATGTTTTTTTTGCAAGACACTTGTTTTTTGAAGTACTTCATAACGGATCACTTTTAGTTAATATTTACTATTCAACAGTACTTTATTTTTTTGTTCACCTTAAAGATGTAATGCTCACCTTTAAGATAATAATCTTCCCAAGAGGATGAGGCCAAGCTGTTTTCAACAGTGACCAGCAACAGGATGAGTGGCAAGGGAAACAAATTAGAACACAGGAAGTAATTTATCTCCAGAGGTTCCTTCCAGACCCTACGAGTCTCTGATTCTGTAACTATAGTTAAAGACTACTTATCCACAAATTCTCGTTAGATACAATCCTACAGAGTTCAAATTATCAACTGGTAATTCAAGGCTTTATGAGCAATTTAATTTCTTATAAAATCACATTCTGGAATAATTTCTTTTCTTTTCTTTCTTGCTTTTTTTTTTTTTTTTGTTGGGGGGAGGATTTTTGTTTCAGTTAAGGAAAGTTTAAAACAGAAGGAAAAAAATAAGAAGGGCAAAGAAGAAAGTGAAAGGATCAAACTAGTCTTGTACATCATTGATGTTTCTTTTATTTTCCATTCATTGAAAAAAAAATGAAAGAAAATAAGAAGATAGGAAAATTAATGGGTAAATTAATATTTTATTTTTTATTTTCCTTATATATCAATATATTAATTGATATATTAATATATTATATTAACATATCAATTATATATTTATATATAATTTATAAAGTATATAATCATATATAATTATATATCAATATATTATTTATTTTATTATATATAATTATACTGCATATAATTATATTATATTATATTATATTATTAATGTTATATTATATTATTAATATTATTTTATGTTATTAATATTATATTATTAATATTAATATTAAAAAGAAGAGAATACGCACTTCATTTAAAATCCAACTTAGAATACAAAATCAGTTTCATTTTGATGAAAATATTGTTTTCTGTGGAAAACTATGGTTATTAATTTTCTTTCTATATTCTAAAAGAATAAACATGCTTTACCTATCACTGTAATTTTACAGCGTAATATTCTTGTAGGAGTTTAGTATCTGTTTATACATAGAGACTACACTTACAATGAATATAAGTTGCTTCAGAATTATGGTTTGATATCTTTGATTTCTTCAATGTCATTTATATGACTAAAATTTGAATTCACTTTCCAGGTCTTTATAAAGAAATTGAAGAAATTAATTGCCTGCTGGACTAGCAATTGTAAAATCCATGTTCCAGAGAATTTCCAGTTAAAATTGTTCTTATAAGTGAGAGATTTTTGTTGGCTATACAGAACTGGACAGAGCATACTAAAAATAAGAAACCAAACCAAACAGTGAAAACAGAAAAATCCCACCCTCCTGACATAAATGGTAAGATGATAGTTCTCCAAAGACATTTTCATTTTCATGCTGTTATCGCTATGATTTCAATTTACTACTCTCCTGATAATGTTGTTGTGTAAATCCTGGATATATTCCATCTTCATTTGCAAATGCATTGCATTCTCTTAAGAATAAGGATGTAAAACAAAACTGCATAAGAGAAAATTTAAAGCCTTGAATGTGGGTGAAATTAAATGTTTCCCTATTTCTCCTCCCTCTCCATGTTTACAAAATAAAAAGAGAACTTTTATATTTTTTATTTTGTCACTGCTAAAATAAAAGAAAATGTATTTTCCAAGGATAAATATTATTCTTCGTGGGTATTAAAACTATTGCATAAGTAACCACGTGAGTATACAACCAGCCTAGAAAAACACATCTATAGATTCATTTTCCTGCAAAATACACTTTTTTTTTTTTCTGAAGAACTAAAAAACCACCAGATTTTCTGAAAAAAGTCTGAAAAAATCACCGCTTCTCTGAAAAAAAGTCTTTGCAGAGTTTGACTAATGCTAAGAAGTCATTGCAGAATTTGTCTCATAGTTTATAACAGAAACTCTCAGATCTTTTAAATAAATATTAGATTTTAGCAGGTGTTTCAGTAAAATATAGGAAATTTTGTGTTAGATAGTTAGAAAATTGATAAGAAAAATGCTAAAATTCAAGCAATACAACCCAAATATTCTAAAGAGGTTTAAGTTGCATAATTATAATAGTTACAACAGTGATATTGCACATTTCCCACAATACAGCTAGATACATTGCAGACATAAATTGCAAAAAGTTGCAATTAATGCAAAAACAATTGTAATTGCAAAATCATTTTATACATTCCACTTCTGGCACACCCTTTATACAAAATAGGTTGTTAGCTTAAAGATTTTATGCCCTGTGACAGTTCAGAAATGTGTTAAATTAACAAAAAATATGCTGAACAGTTGGCAGGTTGTGATGTCTGCTGGTTTACAAACACTGTGGGACATTCTATGGTTCCTTTGATGCTGTCCGCACAATAAAATCTTATTGCATACTACATATTTAAATTATCCCACTTTCCAAATCAGTAGAACAAAACTGACAGAACACATTGTGCGAGGTCTGGGTTTCCAAAAGCTATTCAAATACTTTTAGAAACACTCTTCTTATCTTCAATTTTTCATTGAATTCTTAACTATATATGGTATATTTTATTCCAGTTCTGAAATAGCTACAAAAAATAATATTTTATTTGCAAAAAATTATAGTAAAATTTTGGAAAAGATTTTTGATTCATCCCTGTTTTGTACTATGGTCTTATTTTCTGCATTATCAGCTATGTGCACTCATTTTGCCTCACTCTTCTGTGCAGTTGCCACTGACCAGTTTATTACATAGTTTCTTTAGAAGGTTTAAAGCATGGATCTTTATTGCATCACTTAAAGCATAGTGTCTTTGACCACTATATTTGGAAACTTTAAATTTCTTTTTGCTGACAAGCAGAGGACAACAACAGTCTTTTCTGTTGTTTTTTCTGATTCTCTGCCTCTCATCATTTTCTGCTGCACTACACACAAACATGAATGGTCCATTATATTATACTGTATAGAGTCCCTAGATTGCATTACTTCATACTCATGTTCTGGCATCTAATTCATCTTCATATCCTTAGCCTCATTCTATCACATCTCCTCTGAATTCTCAACACAAATCTTTTGCAGTCAATGATAATGACAAACACAAAACTATTGGGGTCTGTGAACATTTGAGAATGATTGATAAAAATATAGATACATATATTCAAATACGAGGTAGAAACATCACTGACATTTTTCTTCAGTTATCTCCATCTATATTTTTTAATCAGTGGATTAGAATTCAATAGTTACTCTAATTAAATTGTATGCAACAGCTCACAAGAGCTACTTTCTACTTTTACTTAGCCCTGAAAGAAGATCCACTGTTTCTGAAGAAGAACCAAACAGTAGAACTGTTCCCTTCTTTTACTCAGTTTATTCCTTTTTAAGGGTGAACAATATACATATTTTCATTTCAAAATAAGATACGTGGCATATTAAGATTAAGAATAATGAATAATGCTGGTTATCCTAAAATAAGGAATCTGTTTGGTATTCAAATAATTGCAATCTTGTGTTTAATTGTTAGTCTGCTACTGAAATGTGAGAAGTTAAGAAAATACTAATGCACATGTTTTTTTGTTTTGTCTGTTGTTTTGTGTGTGTGTTGGTTACGTTGTTTTTGTCAGCAAAAACATATTTTTGATGTTTTTCTGTTGAATTTCATATTGAATCTTTGGATTTTCATCTTTTATTTACAAGAATTTTTAAAACAATCAGACTCTGAATGACATTTTTTCAGACTGTACTTCAGAGCTTTAATTGAAAAAAGACTGTTAATGTGGTCAGAGATTTGCCAAGTGCTGTCTCTTAACCAATGCTCTAGTGCTGAGTGCTATATTAATCATTTGGGGCTTTTTTGAAAACTTTTTATTCCTTAGGAAAGGAAAGGGGAGGGGTTTCCCATTCTATACTTTATTAGCTGAGTTGAAATAGTGAAAGTATTCTGATAGGTGACCAGACAGCCCTTCACATTCTTGTTTGAAATATGCAGTTTCATCCAATGCCTGAGGAAATCCATTTCTTAGTTCATTTCTTAGTGTTCTTCGTTTTGTTTTGTTTTGTTTGTTTTTGTTTTTGTTTTTGCACAACTTATAGTCAATCTGCTACAGCTTTGCCAGTTCTGTACAATTAGTCTTTCTGTTATGATGTAAGACCATAAAATCATATAATCAATTGAAGGGACACTCAGAGGTCATCTAGTACAACTCCTCTGCAATGAACATGGACATCTACAGCTAGATCAGAGTGCTCAGAGCCTGCTCCAGCCTGACTTCAGCGATATAATATTTAGCACAACAGCTCCCCACAGTAAAAGTCTTCTAAACTTACTATTTTGGATTGCAGCTAAAAGATTACCCAGATCCATATTATCTTTAACTGATGAAATTACAATGATAACTGAAATGTGGAACTGTTAACACTGGAAGGAAATACTGGAAATACGTGGTACTGGAGCGGCCCATACTGAGAGAACATCCAACATCATAAAATAATCCTGAGGAAGATCTAAATGCTTCAAGAAACCACGAAGATGGATCTACTGAAGCTGAATCCTCACATCCAAGACCAGTGGGAGACTTCACTAACAAGGGTTTAATTTAAGAGATGTTATTATCACATAGACTACTGATAGGTAATGAACTTAAAATGTAGGCAAAATGAGTGAGATACTTTATTACAGCCTGAGAACTATTTTAAGGCAAAGGAGAAGTTACTAAAACTAATGTATTCTGTCTCTGAAGATCATTTATGTTGCATTTTACAATTTTTTAGCATACCTGTAGTGGTTTGCAGGTTTTCTTAATTCTCTTTTTTGCTCTCTTCAATGTAGCTGTCATAGAATAAGTTATAATAAGATAAGTGCCAAATGTCGATAACATTTCCTGGTCCTGAAATTTCTAAAGAGAATACATGTATAAGGAAACTAACAACAAGTGAACATCAGAAAGATTCACAAGAGCTACATTAAACAATTACTGCAACTGTAGAAATGCATATATTGTAGAATTTCTGTGACAGATATGTTAGGAAAAATTTGAATATTTTACCAAAGATTCTTCTGACTTCCCAGATCTGGAATATGACATTTCATATTATTTTCATTTTATATTTATAGACGATCTAAAAGCACCAGGAATGTGTAGCTCTAATACATGTAAACAAACTATATAAGATTTAGGCATTGTAGAATAAGTAACAAAAAAGGAATGGGAAGATGGAGTTAATTTTAAAGCAAAGATTTAAAAAATCTTTTGAATATATTATTTTTCAACAGTTTTTATCAATCCATCCATTACAAAATTACAGTTTGACTACTTCCTAATAGGTTCCAGTATCCTTATTCTGCTATGATATCTTAATGCATTTGTTTTGTACTATAAATGTGCACAAAAAAACTTGACACGCTATGAACCAATGTATAAGTAAGGATGTTTATTTTTCTTTATTTTATGTTTGCAAAAAACATTGCACAGATGGTTTGTAAAGTCTAATTAATAAAATCTGACAAAGTGTGAAATCTTATGTAATAATCCATTCTTGTATGAATTATTCGGGTTATGAAAGTTTTGTTTCTACATCAAAATTTCTCAAAGTTTTTCTTCAAAGTCTGTTTTAAAATTGTGGTTAGAGTATTTTTGTTAGTTTGCTTGTTTAACTTTGAGTGTCTGTGTAGCTAAAACAAATACTTTTACTGAATATAATGAGTCTGGAACCAGGAAATACTTTCAGACTTGCACAGTGTATCTGAAGTTAATGAAATTTTCCTCTGGATATCTAGGATTTGTCTAAAAATTCTACCTGTCTTTTGAATTTTGTTTTATGGTGGACTTTTTGTTGTTGTTCATCTGCTTAATAGTGTTTATTTGTTTTGGAATAAAATTCTTTGTTTCTAATGAGAAAAGTTGTTTTGAATCATTTGTCATGTTACTAGCATTCGTATTAGTCACACTGCCTCAGTAATAAAAGACATTTATAAAATAAGTAAACTATCAAACCACTTCTTGAAGCATGCATAATTCCAAAAAAAAAAAAAGTCTGTTTCCTTTTGTCATAGCAGTGATTGTGATTACTTGTTCTGACATATTGTGGAAAATTTTTACTTAAAAGCTTATTAGGAAAAAACATCAACAACAACAACAACAAAAAACAACATACCACAGAGGATATATTACTTAGGGCAAAGTCTGGTACAAGTAAAGTGAAACAGAATACTTCTCCTAATCTCTTTCTAGTTTCAACTCCCCTTCTTTTCACTAGTAGTAATCAGCCCTCTCCAGCTACCTTGGTGAAGAGACATGTTACAAAAGTTGAAGTTAGAGCACAGCAGTTTCTTTCTGATGCTTCTGGCGTCTTACTTATTTTCTTTATTTCTCCTTACATATTACTGCTCCAACATGAGCTGCCGTGTACCACAGTCCCCTGGGCATGCCTCCATCCCAGTATGGGTTTACCCATAGGCAGCAGTCCCCAAAGGACTTTCTCCCCTGTAGGGACAGCACAGGATGGCTCACAATCCCCTATCACAAAAAGAACCTTCCAGTCTTTGATACCAAAATACACATTTTATCTAAATACAATTTACGTAAGACTATTTACAGCCGCCTAACAAACATGTGGAACCTAATCAAATGATTCTTATGGGAGGGAAAGAAAAAAGAGGAAACAGAAAAGGGAAAGGGAATCATACTTTGTTTTGCAGTTTGAATGTTTTTCAAACTCATCTTGTGTCACACAGAAGATATCAGAAAGAGATTACTTTATATTAGGGGGAAAAAAAATGGTTCTTCAATGACTGCACTTTATGTAGTCATTTTTGCATTGAGCCAGCAAAGTACTTCAGCATTTGCTTAAAGATAAGCATGTAGGTAGGGTACTTGACACAATATGTTTAGAATCTTACTACATTATGTAAAAATACTGTAAAATGTAACCAATTGTGCTAGATGAATAGGATAGGGTTATAACAAAATAACAATTATTTAATTATTAAATGGAATAAAATTGTATTATATTATCAGTTGACCTGAGTATTTGTTTAAGATACAGAAAAGACATTTCTACTTGATAGTTACTTGAGAAAAGCACTGAATTTCTAAGGAAATCAGAAAAAGGATTGAGAAACTGGTGAAATTTTCCAAGTTGTAAAATAGCTCTCATCTCGATCATCTGGTGAAACCACTATGAGCCCATTTTTTCTTGTAGAGTCTATCTATGCATGCTGAATTTTGAAGGTCATACAAGGTACATTTACATGCTTTGCTTACCAGAATTACTGCTAACTTAGCATGATCACATATCAGAAACTTTACCTAGGCAAAAGCCTTGGATATCTCATAATACATTCCAGGAATCTTTCAGTTTCATGACTGTTTTTCCTATGGTTAGTCAGGGACAGTTCAAGCAGTTTAAGAAAAATTAGAATTTGGGCTGAAAATTCCTGCCTCTCCTTCATTTAATTTCTAAGGTGAACAGTTGCAACAGAAAGCAGCTGTATCTGCCATGCCACCATTCATTTGTGGTCTGTTTACATAACATTAAACAGTGTATCCAGAACTGCATAGGTGATCTTTTGGATTTAAGCATATGAGGACTAGGAATGAGATATACTACTTGTTTTAAAATTCTTTAAGAGTATCCATCAACAGTTTGCCTTTAACTTGGAAATAATTCATTGGAGATTGGTGATTTTGTTGGAATTTGCTAATGGCCAGGCACACTGACTGAATGCACCTTGCACAGAACCACCTTGTTCATGAGAATGAGATGAGAAGTAAAAATTAATGTAGGAAACACTGCTGAACTGCACACCTTCAACCTGGACAAAGTGTTATGTCTGGAGATCTCTGACAAAATACTTGTTATGTGACATCAGAAAACAAACCTTTATCTGATATCACACTCAAAATTTTATTACTGGCAATAGGAATATACCTACTGATTATCTAAGAAGGCCTCCTTTTTTTCATAAGACTAAAATAAAATTCTAATCTGAGGACCCAAACAAACAGTGGAAGGATTCAGCATAATAACTTCAATCATATTTTTAATAGTGCTTTTCTGTATTACATTATTTGGATTATGAACTTGCTACAACTTCAGCTGGAATAATGAGTGCTATCTTTAGCCATATTTTAACTGTGAGTGTTACGTCATAGGACTATGTAGTTTTTCATATGGTAGATACTTCTCAGATAAATACATGATTCTATTAAACGCTCTGTGTACAGGATCCTGTTACCCTAGTAGGTAGATGTCATATAATCTGTCTGAAGTAAATGAGAAATTCTACGATATGTTCATAACACTGAGAAAGAAATTTAAGTACATATTCTGCACAGAGGGAGGTGCAAGTTTATTTCTCAATACAAAAGGTAGAACAGAAAATAATGTAATACGATTGCTTTAATGGATAGTAGGAATGGTAGGAATAGAGAGGGAGATATAGACAAGGAATGAAACTTACATCTCTACAGACACTGGGGCTCCTGCTATCATGCAACGTGGACCTCCAATGGACAGCCACAGTACGCTGTATTAATCTTATTTGTGGAGGCGTTCACTCCATACCATGTGTCCTTATATCTGCTATAAAAACAAAACTATACATTAACTCTTAACAGAAAGAAATGCTGACGTGAACTTCTGAAACCATTAGTACAAGCTCCACTGGAGATAAAATGGCTTGCCCAAGAGCAACAACTCCACACATAAAAGGCTTCCACAGTACAGCACAGCAGCTTAACAGAGAAAGGAATAGAAACCAGTGGAAAGCCATGAGAAAAATTCCATCAGACAGCTACAGTAGATAATATGCAAATACAAATGTTACTGTTCAGTACTTTTCTGAAAAAACATGAACTCATACAGAAGTCTTTGCCAACATCATTGGTTTGTCTTTTCTGATAGTTTTGATCTGGTACCCTTGAGCCAAAAAACTTGTTATTGTGTCTTATCAAACTATTGCCAGAGAATGCCAGTTATAGCACTTAATCTCACATAGAGTCATTCTATTATATGCCCATTTCTAGCTGTTAACCTTTCCCATTGATAGCATAATCTTCAATCTCCCTTGCTCAAAATCATGTGAAAGTCCTTCAACTTTAAAACTTTCTGGCCTATTACAAATGGAACTTTGTTTTCTTTTACTTCTATAAATATTTCCTCCTTTTTTTTTTTCTTTTTTTTTTTTTTGTCTTTTTTTCTTGTCTAAAAGTTTGGAGGAGATATAAGCATGTGACCTGAGATAGCCAGCATGGCTTCACCAGGGGATGGTCATGCATAACTAATCTAGTGGCCTTCTATGATGGAGTGACAGCATTGGTGGACAAAGGGAAGGTGACTGATATAATTTACCTGGACTTGAGCAAGGCCCTTGACATGGTCCCCCACCATATCCTTATCTCCAAATTGGAGGGATGTGGATTTGATGGGTCGACCACCCAATGGATAAGGAATTAGTTGAAAGGCTGCAGACAGAGGGCGATGATTAGTGGTTCTACATCCAGGTGGAGGCTGGTAATGAGCAGCATCCCCCAGGGGTATGTCTTGGGACTGGTGCTCTTTAACATCTTTATCAATTACATCAATGATGGAATTGAATGCACTCTCAGCAAGTTTACTGATGACTTAAAAGTAAAAGGTGAGCCTGGGTGAACCTAATGAGGTTCAACACAGCAAAGTGCAAGGTTTTGCACTTGGACCAGAGGAATCTCAGACATCCATACAGACTGGAAGGAGCAGTCCTTGAGAGAAGCCCTACAGAGAAGGAGCTGGAGGTCCTGATGGATAAAAAACTTAATATGAGACAGCAGTGTGCCCTTGTGGCTTGAAAAACAAATGGTATCCTGGGCTCTATCAGAAGAGGGGTGGCCAGCAGGGACAGGGAGGTGATTGTCCCTATCTGCTCTGCTCTTGTGAGGCCCCATCTGGAATACTGTGTCCAGGTCTGGAACCAATATAAGAAAGACAGGGAGCTGTTGGAGAGGGTCCAGAGGAGGGCCACTAAGATGATCAGGGGACTGGAGCATCTCCCCCTATGAAGACAGGCTGAGGAAGCTGGGCTTGTTCAGCCTGGAGAAAAGAAGGCTGAGAGGTGACCTCATTGCAGCCTTTCAATACCTAAAGGAAGCCCACAGACAGAAGGGGCATCAACTGTTTGAAAGGATAGATAGCAGCAGGACAAGGGGAAATGGTTTTAAGTTGAAGGAGGGAAGATATAGGTTGGATGTCAGGGGGAAGTTCTTTACAGAGAGAGTGGTGAGGTGCTGGAACAGGGTGCCCAGAGAGGTTGTGGATGCCTTGTCCCTGGTGGTGTTCAAGACCAGGTTGGAAGGGGCCCTGGGCACCCTGATCTAGTATTAAATATGAAGGTTGGCGTCCCTGCCTATGGCAGGAGGGTTGGAGATTCATGAACATTGAGGTCCCTTCCAACCTGGGCTGTTCGTTGATTCTGTAATTCTGTATCTAACTACTGAATAAGTATTCTGTAACACTGTCATAGCAGTCAGTTTTACCAAAGGATGAGATCACTGTGATTAACAAAAGAGATTTTTATTTTTATTACTATTTTTTTTTTTTCAGAGGCAAAACTTTTTTCTCATGCAAGTCATTCTGGATCACAGAAATAATGGAGGGCAGAATTGGGATTTAAATACAACGTTTGTGTGTATGTGTGTATATATATATATATGTATTGTCTCTATCCAATTTATAGGAGGGAGAGGAGGTTCTTTTAATATCTGTATACCCAGCGTGAGATTAAGAAACAATGGTTCAAATGTTGGTCCGACCAGTTTATTACAAACGTTAATAAGGGAGATGGGGAAGGGGAGGACGGACGCTATTATGAATTAGGGTAATGGGTAAGGGAAGGGGGAGATAGAAAAGATAGGAAAGAAGAAGCAAGGAGTCTTTATAGGACGCTATTATGGATTGGGGTGATGGGGAAGGGAAGAAGGGTGATAGAAAAGATGGGAAATGGAAGCAAGGAGTCTCTATAGGAAGCAAGAGGGAGATAGGGAGATAGTCACCACCATGGGTCCAGCGTGGTTCGTGGTTCAGTCTCTTCAGGAGTGGAGTGTTGTGGGGTGTTGTTCCACTGATGAGGATGGTGACCACCGTGATGATAATGATGCCTTCTCGACGATCCTTGCAATGGCATTTTTTAAGTCCAGAGTGGTTGAGTCAGCCTTTTTGGGAATGACAGTTTCTGGATTTTGGATAAACAGCAGGGATTACTTTCACTCCTATCTTGCTGACCTTGCCAGCAGATAAGAGGGGGCATGAAGAATGTCCACTAGTATCTTGACTTCACCAGATACGGTGGTATCATTCTCCAATCTCCCATAACTCTTCACCAGTAAACAGTCCTGAGCACTCCTGTAAATCTTGAGCCGAAGAAGAGCAGTTCCAAAGAATGCTTTCAAATGCAAATTGTCCAGACAGTGATGTTGATTGCCACACAGCATCCCCACTTCTCACCTTCTAGAGTCTTGTCACAAGAAACACCTCAGAAAGCAAACTTTGAGCCAGAAAACAAAGGATTCATACATGTATATATATATATATATTTCTTTTTTGCATACAAAGAAATGGCTTTTTTCTTCATAACATTTATTATCAGCAGACAAGCTCTTCAAATGTTCACAATATCAACTTTCAAATAGTTTACATTAGTAAACTAGCAATTTTTGAAACCACATGGGACTCTACGATAGTATTAATTACAACTAATTGTTCCATGAATAAATAATATTTACTCTGAATCCTGCACAAGCTTAGAGAAATATAAAACAACTGTCTGTGCTTAAATCAAGCTACACCTTCCAACCTTGGAAATTATAATTTTTTTGTTGTTTATAATAAACTGAAATAAAATGTACTTTGAAACAAAAGCTATCGAATACTGGTCATTCAGCTTTAAAATTTATAAATAAGAAAGGCAGTTTTTATTCTTATATCATTTACACCAAGAGTTTTTAAAACATACAATAAAAATATTTTTTATTACGTAAGGAATTCTCTAAATCATTTATTAAGTATGCTATTAGTATGTCTCAGTGTACAATAGTAAAGAAGTAATAATAATGAGACATCAGACTGCTGCACTTATTAGTAGTAATGGCCAATTTTGTCATTTGCAGTGCTAACATAACCGTAAAGCAACTATAATTTGCATTTGCTACAGAAACTACCTTCAGAGGAGGTAAGACTGTACTAGGCAAGGAAACCGGAGTAAAAAAAGCCAATAAAAAAAGCTCTTTTTAAAGTTTTTTTGTTTGTTTGTTTGCCTTTTTTTTTTTTTGAAGCCAGCTCCAACACCATGCTAGGGAGCTAGCAATTTGTGGACAAGTTCCTGAATAAGCAGGAGAACAGCTATCAAATTAGTGGCACAATTTAAATACCTGCCTTTAACATTTGCACCTGACAATAAGCTTTAAATAGCTTCAGGAGGACAGAAGCTAGCTTCACAGACCACACCATGTGAGTAATTGTTGTTGCTTACTGAGAATGGGGAGACTCAGTGAGTAATCACAGCCTACCCTGCCCATACAGCATCACAGCTGTAGGTGTGGAAGGTGGGTCAAGTGGTGAAGACAGTAAGTTTAGTTCCTTCTTGCTTAGGAGACTGATTTTCCTCTTGATAGCCTCCAAGTCTGCAGGCCTAAGCATGGTCTCTAACGTACAGCAGGCTTATTCTAAGAAGACTGTGATGTCCCAGATGGAAGACCTACCCAGAAATGTAGCTGTTTGGGTCTCTAGCTGTAAGGAGTACCTGAGCCTGGTGCTGCTGGGGGAGGGTGGTAGGGATTCCATTTGTGTGAAGTGTGAGCAGGTAGATGAGCTGTTCAGCCTGGTGAAAAGCCTGTTCAGCCTCAAGGAGGAGGTCCAGAGACTAAGGACCATCAGGGAGTGTGAGCAGGAAATTGACTGGTGGAGTGACTTTCTGGCATGCCTGAAGGAAGGGTGCTAGGGAGGCACCCCCTGTAAAGAGCTGGACTAGATGATTTCGTAAGTTGTTTCTAACCTTGCAATTCTATATAGTACCAATAGAGTTTGGTCTCTCTACCAAAGACAGCATTCGAGGCTAAAATATTTTGTTTCTTTTCATGCATTGATAGACAACACTTCACATGTCTATACATCTCATGTGAATTTCACCTCTCACATTTAACTAAATGAAAACCCCACAAGGTAAAAGCAAATTATTAACTTCTCAGAATGTATCATTTTTTGGGTGATGTCGTTACAATTATGATTTTTTTCTTTGTTTTTGAAAATGAAAAGATCATTTTTGGATATAATTTTTCAAGGTAGCTTTACATTTATTAGTGTTTTTAGTAGTTTAATATGTGACAATCTTAATACTATCCTTATAGTACTCTAATTAAATAATTTTAAAAATTAAAATAATGATAAGGTCAATATCACAGAATGGATGAAGTCAGAAAGGACCAAAATATATATCTAGGACTTATGTCACAGAGTGGGGCATTTCATTTGTTCTTCAATCATGTTAATGGCTTTTTTTTCCTAAAAATTATAGATGCTAACTACATAGAGATAACACACAAGAAAACTAAGTGTAATCGCATCAACTACACTTAAGAGTTTTTTCACCTGTTTTTCACCTTCTTCCATATGAAAATTCAAGCTTAATTACTTATTACTTGTGCATTTCAACCTCTAGATCTTTTTCAGTACTCATTACCTGTTATGTAGATAGGTGTTTGTTTATCCTAATTGTTTAGTTATAGTAACAGATAGTCATACATAGTGAAAATTTTCTAGGAGAAAGTAGGTAGAAAAGAAAGGCAACTTATATATGAGTAAGATGAAAAAAAATGATTTAAATCACAGAGTTTTAATTTCGTACAGTAAAATTCACATCTGGTGATTTAAATATTTACTTGACTTCATAAAATCCACAACAATCAGAAAAATCAGAAGCTTCTCCATACTAAATCAATCCTGCCATCTTGTTCCGTTTGGTATAACTAAAAAATGGTAAGATTGACTTGTTATATATCTACTTTCACATGAGTGAAGGTATTTTCTATGCCATGACAAAATTTGTAAATTTTTAGCAAAGGTCTGTTTGCTGAACATGAATGAATGTATTGTCATGAAGACAACCAGAAGAAATAGATTTTCAAAGATTAGTTCAGAGCAATTCATGGAAATGAATGGGTCATCATTCAGCAACAAATTCATTTCTTTGTATGATTGGTATGTTTTATGCTTCAGAAGAAAAGTCCATTTTCAACTCATTATCTTATAAATGGACCATGTGGCTACTAACAAAACAATTCTCATTTTTGCTTGATAGCATATCTATTCACCTTTTTCAGCAGCTATCCTGCTGCTTATTCTTTCTGACCGCAGTAACCAGAAGTGATAAACTGAACAAGGAATCATGAATGCCAAGTCTTGTAATTATTTTGTAAAGCACAATTTAGACCTTGTATGTATTAAAACTGTTATTACAGTCCCACTGAATTCATGATAAATTTTCAGTCTTCCTAACATGTTCATATTTAATATTAAACTTCAGTACATGGTATTTCATTATAAAAACGTGAGCAGTTTTATTTTACCCCAACGTGTATTCCCTATAAGTTGAAGATTTCATTAACGACTAGATTGTTTTATAAGACTATAAAAGATAGAAAATTGTGGGCTGAAGTTATTAGAATTTCTTCTCAAATTTTTTCTGTAATGTGCCAAATCAGTGAAGAGAATCTTCTTAGTGTAAAGGATAATTAGACTCAAAGTAATTTGAAATTATTTACTTCTCTTAACTTCAACAGCTGCAACATCTAGAGCATAAAGACATATGCAGTCCTGTGAGTTGTAACTGTGAGTTAAAATTATGACAGATTTTACCTTGTGTAAAATTCCATTGAAACACTTGTAAAATTCACATCATTTAATAGAGTCATGTTTGAGTCACACGTTCAACTTTACTGACAACTTCTCATTAATTAATTAAAGAGAGTGAAAAGGAGGAATTTCAACTGGAAAACAAGAAAAAGAAGTTAAGTAAATACTACAAAACCATTTTTTCCTATTCCTGTTCTGCCAATACCTTAATCTGACATACTTAAAAAGCTGTAAATGACAATGTTTACTTTATGCCAAGATTCTAATTGTAAAATTTTGATTGTACTTGTATATGTATTTGTATAGCTCATTTTTTGTGGATGATGATTCTTAACATATTGTGTTCTTTTAGGTAAGTGATATCTTAACTCTCTTAAGCCTTCTTAAAGTTGTTATAAAACGTTTCTGTAATTCCCAGAAGAGCGTTATTCTTTCACATGTAAAACAGAACATTGCTTATTTTGTGTTGTTTAAAGAGAAAAATAGGGAAAAACGTTATACATATATTTTTTATTATGTATTGTATAACAAGGCAATTTGTCTATGTCATTAAAATATTATTTCTGTATAGAATCTTAATTCCATTAAGGGGCATTAATTACATGTTGATTTAAACAATTAAGCATAAAAGTGTCTTTCTTGTCAGAGATGTGGCATATGATCTGAAAGTTGTTTGGCTAATGATAAACAGAAAGTTCTTATCAACTAGAGCAGGTATTCTGTTGGCAGAATTAATAATTACCCTGCCAAGCTTCCAAGTGAGGACTTTGCATCCAGAAGTTTTACCTTTTTTCTCACCCACTCAATTCCTAGGAAAAAGTATTGTTACTTTTCTGACTGATGCTATTACATATGATGTCATAGCAATGTTCAAATGCAATGTAGCTTCCTGCGGAATTAAGGAATCCCACTCTCCAATTTTGTGGAGGAGTTCTTTAGCTTTGGACTACATCTACTAGCTACATTAAAAATAGTAATTATAAAATAAACCTGCAATTGCTTCCCATGAAAGTGGGAATACACACACACATAAATGCACAGAATGGCTTAACTCACAACTATAATGCATAGAACAGAAGAAAATTCACCATTCTGAAAGCTGAATGAAGAATTAAACTTCATGTCTTGTAGACACTGTACAAATGAAATTAATGCACTGAGTAGGTTCTTAAATACATAGAAGACCAAGTTGTAATTGTGCTTTACAAACTACCAACTGTTGTTCAAATGTTAGTCAAATCAAATTTTGCTATTCTTTCTGCAGTAGTAGGAGCAAATAAGCAAATAATAGAGAACTTTGCATGTTATTAGTAGATGTAATTAATTTTAAAAAATAATTGATTTAATTAATGTTTATAAATACCTAAAGGGAGGTGGGAGGCAGGAGACAAGTGTATGAGGCTAGGCTCCTCTCAGTGGTGTGTAGCAACAGGACAAGGGTAATGGTCTAAAACTTAAATGTAGGAAGTTCTGTACTAATATGTGGAAGAATTACCTCTTTACAGTAAGAGTAACAGAGCACTGGAACAGGTTTCCCAGAGAATATGTGGAATCTCCTGTTATGGTTGTATTCAAGATCCATCTGAATGCCTACCTGTGTGACCCATTACAGTTTTGCAGAAGAGTTGAACATGATGATCTCTAGAGGTTCCTTCCAACCCCTACAATTCTGTGATTTGATCATCTCTTGAGCCCCCTTCCAACTCATGTGATTCTGTGATTATCACTGCCCCCAAATGACATGATGTTATAAATGTTTAGAATCACAGAATCATATAATTCTTTGGATTGAAAATGACTATAAACGTCATCTAGTTTCAAATCCCCTTCTATGGGCAGGATGCGGTACTCTAGATCAGGCTGCCCAGGGCTTCATCCAGCCTCGCCTTGAATGCCTCCAGGGGTGTGAAAACTGCAGCTTCTCCAGCAACCCTTTCTACCACCTCACCACCCTCATTTCATTTCAAAGGATTTCTTCCAAAAGTCTAATCTAAATCTACTCTTTTTTGGTGTACTTACATTTAGTGTAAAGCCATTACTCCTCATATTGCCCCTGCATTGCCTGATAATGAGTGCCCCTCCAGCTTTCCTGGAGGTTCCAGTCTGGTACTGGAAGGGCTCTGGAGCTTGTCTGAACAACCCTTACTCTCTCAGTTCATCTTTATAAGAGAGGTGATCTAGCTCTCTGATCATCTCTCTGGCCCTCCTCTCCAACAGATTCCTCTCCTATGTTGAGAGTCCCAGATCTGGATTCAGTACTGTAGGTGATGTCTCACAGAAGCCAAGTACAGGGTGAAAAGTCAATTCAGTAGGTGTAGACAATCTTCAATAATTGTTGAAGTTTAAAATAAAGTACAATTATATTTTCTATTAAAATCACATTAGTTCAGGAGAGTTCATAGCACTTTCATAACCTATGATTTTATGTCTAATTTTAAGTATTTCATATGTATATAGAACTATTTCATAACAATGAAAACTTTTCTTCTGCATTTGGTTATATTTGTTGACCTTGTAAAATCAAGCAAGAGACAAGTAATTAAGGAAAAAAAAATTGTGTTAGGAACTAAACCACTATGCTGTCACCTTTCCTCAAATGGCATAAGTGGTAAAATAGCATGTGATAAGCCTAACAGAGCAGGATATAAATCTCCCACAAGAAGTTGGCATACATTATTCAAGATTGCATTATTCAGTAAAGCAAGTGTTTAACCACATTTTTATTTTTTATTTAGATTTCTCTAAATTCCTGTCTAGTGATAATGTTAGTACAACTGATTAATTCTGGACACTTCATAGGATCGCAGAATCCTTAGAGTTACGAGGGACCTCTGAAGGCCATGTAGTCTACCTTCCCTGCAATGGACAGGGACACCACAGCTAGACCAGGTTGCCCAGGGCCATATCCAGCCTCACCTTGAAAGTCTCCATAAACAGGGCAACAACCACAACACCAGGCACTCTATTCCAGTGCCTCAGTACCCTCACTGTAAGAGATTTTTTCCATATATCTAACCTTGGTTAGTCTTGGCTTGAAGCCATTTCCCTTTGTTCTAATGCTACAGACCCTGCCCCCTTCTTTCCTGTAGCTCCTCTTCTGAAAGTCTACTATCAGGTCAGTCTTCTCTTTCAATTCATTGCTTTCATTTTTAACAGATTCATATTCTGGGAGAGTACCAAAAGGTAATAAATTTCTTTTGCATTGTAATTACTGTTTTCAGTCTTTTTGCTTATTTATTTATTTTTTACTTCTCAAGACTCTTCTGAAAAAATATATTGAAGGCCCTGGGGAAGACTACAGTTACAGTTAACATTTTTATATAGCTGTCACAGTTCTTTATGGTGTATTATGCGTCTGACCTTTACATAGCCGCTCTGGGATAATAATGCTGATAGACTTCAGATCTCTAACACTCTGTAAAGGTGTGTTCTATGCTCAGCTGTGCTGACAGATCAGTTTGTTACTTTACCTTTCTTCTCTACCTATCTCTACCATAGCAGTTATTTTTCAGTGATACAAGAAAATTTTGAAAAATAAACAGCTGTTAGTAAGAGGAAGGCAATAGTTTGGAGTTAAGGACAAAACACTCCCCAACCCCCACTGTATTTTGTCTCCCTGTAAGATCAGGTATTTACATTATTTTTGGTTTTTGATACTTTAAATCTGTTTCAAAGTGTATGTTTTCCTAAGTATTGTCTCTCAACCAATAATAAAACTATTAGCCACTTTCAGCTGTAATCTGCAAACTTATGAGTCCATAAGTTACATGCCAAATATGGTTTAATGTTCCCTACATATCCTTCAAAAGCAAGTATAGGGGAAGTACTGTAACTAGAACTCTATTCCTGACTTAGATAATGAAAAAGGGTTAGATTGCACTGAGTACGCAGACAGATTCCAGCAGGTTTGATTCCTTATGAAGATGGGAATTTGGATCATTCCTAATGTGTCACCTAATTCTATAATGTAGCTGTAAAACAAACCATTAACAACTCAAATGCTAGGACACATCTATATGCAAAAATATGCATTTAAATACAGATACACTAGGCTATCTGTAATAGTTCAGTGATTCTACTACTCCTCCTCTCAAGTTTAACTTCTTGATATTTAGAAGAAAGTAATACACACTGAGTAGAATAAGTTATTTAGTTGGCTAGTTTTGATTTTAGGAAGTTTTTTGTTTTTTTTTTTCCCCTATTCTCTTTAATGTTATTTTTCATTGTAAAAGAATCTGCAAACTTTAGTTACTTAGACAACCACCCTTCAGAAGGCATGCCTACTGTTGTCATTGTACAGAAGCAGGAAAAAAAATATTATTTCCAAGCTCACGAAAAGACAAACTCGTTTTTATATTTTTTAGATAGGTCAACGTGACCCTCACTATGTAGATTCATCTTTTAAGATTATTTGCTTATTATAGAATAACATAGCTGACTAAGTGTATGTAGTATTAAAGAGTGAATTATTCCCTTTACAATCCTTCTTCCTTTCTCCTTATAGTTTAACAGCTAGATCTTCAACTTTCTAACTTATAAGCTAAAGCTATGCAAAATGCTATGCAATTTGTTTGGAAACTGAGCACTGTAGCAATGTTGAAATGACCTACTGTACTTAAACAGAATAAACTATGAAAATATAGGCATATTAAATACTACTAAATAGGCATTATCATCTGATTCTTCATAATAAAAATATTATATGTAATTTTTTTACATTAGTTTTGCAATATTTATACAGTATTTGTTTTTGCCTGGTGTTAGTTTACCCACTAGTGAAAAAACAGTAAATTGCATAGCTTTTTGTTACAGATGTGGAAGAAAAAACCAACAAAATTAATAAGTATTGTAACATTAATCAAAATATATCCTAATAAAATATAAAAAGTTATAATATCAGGAAATAAAAATGGACATTATGATTAAGCAAAACATCTTGCTGGAAATCTCAATTCTGAACTTTAGTTGTCCTGATATTGATGAAATGCCAAAAAATTCGACAATGGCACGCATACTGCTTCATCGGACTGGATGGATGGGAGAAAGGGAGGGATGTCAAAAATAGGCAATAAAATCTGAAATATGAGAAAGAAAAAGTAAATAAATTCATTATTGTCTTCATTTCTGTTGATGTTTTGTGCTAGCAGTATGATATGCAAATTTACTTGTTGCCATATAAGGAAAGAACTTTGGATAAGGCTATCAATAGTGTTTAACATTAGTGTTTTATGAAGAATTATTTTTCAGTATACTTCTAACAGTATAAAATAAAATACAATTTCTTACAAGCAGTCTAACCATTTTGATTCTTTTTATAGTGATCTGCAGACCTTAGAATATTTGAAGTTATGTTCAGTGGACTAAAATAAGTTGGTAACAAATCAATTTCCTTAAATCTACAAAATAGAAGCCATTTGTCTCAAGGATTATCAAAATTGTAATTGAGAAATATAGCAGTCTTAACATCCTTTTTGAAGTTATTCCTGGGATCAATTAAAATTAATAATCTGGTCTTTGGTAAAAGGTTGAGGAAGATAGTTAACATGTATGCTGTGAATTCAATTAAGCTAATTAATTTTTATTATCACAATTTATCTGTTCCACCTACAGCTCATAGTTTTATGCAATAAATGTTACTTTCTGATCAGTATCTACTTATTTAATAAGCAGGTTAGATGTGGAGTCTTCTTTTAATATCTATACTTATGTAGTCAAATATAAAAAAATCATAATACAACATTTTTTTTTATGGACATACAATATATCTACCCCTTGGAAAAGAAGACAAAAGTTTTTTTCTGTGATGAGTCTTGGCATTTCTAATTTGTTCAGGAGGACTTTAATTCCTTGTAGCCATGATAACTAGACTGTAAGGAATTTTACAGAGTAGATAGTGTTACATGATGAGATTTCTTCTCATTAGAAGACTAAGATTTATTAATATTTCAACTGCATCTAAATTCAAATATTGCCTACACACTGGAAATTAGCGATAAAGATTAGAAAACTTAGAAATGTGTGTGAGATGATTAAATTGATGGGGGATAAAAAGACCAACTGCCCTGTCCCACATCTGTTTACACTACCAAAAAGTTATTCTATTATCATTCTTTTTGGTAATGCAATTGTTCATTTCTTTCATTTACGTTTTTGACTTCTTTTAGGACAAAAACAGAAAGAGATTCTGTCTGAAAAGTCTTGAAACAGCATCATCTTTAAAAAAAAAAGGACAGTGATTTGCTTCTGAATAAGAACATGCTTTTTTCACTCATCTTTTGTTAAGTGAAGATGAATTCATATAAAGTTGAAAATTAAATATACAAGCCAGCATGATAGCATTGATGTTCTCTCTCCACCAGGAATAAGATCATCTTGACTTCAATCCCATCAGAAATAGTAAAAGAAAGAACAATTTTTATTTACTTATTTTACTTCAGCATACGTTGGGTTCACATAAAGAGCTAGGTTCCTACAATCTTACCATGTTGCCATGAAAATGGACTATTCTCCTCAAATTCTATTATTATTACTATTATAGTTGTCAACATTAATAAAGTGATAAGTATTTTAATCTATTAATAATTATTATAATAATTGTTAGTTTTACTATTTCTTGTGAAATAGTGGTTTAAAAATTATGAAGTTAAAGCGTTTCTAATTATACTATACTTAGGTTTGTTGACTTAAAATAAATCAGATTATGACAATGTTGTAAATCAGTTCTCATAACAAAGAACTCAGCAGAAATGAAGACCTAGAGTACAATCTTACTAATTATCTAAACTGCTGTTCATATAGGTTTCTTGCAGACACCTGTATGAATTCTGGGAAACTGACATGGGTTAAGAATCCAATATCAAACAAAATGTCTTAAAAAACAGTACATTTTAAGTAGACTTCTTAAACAAGTTACACTGCAATAGAACAGAGAAATTATAAACCTGAAATGATCTGACATTATGGTCAAAGTATCCTTTTGCTTTGTCTGCAGAAATGTAAGAGACTTTAACTCATTTTCATGTTTTGAATGTGGATGTAGTTCTACAGAAACTAGAATAATAATAACTATTAAATACTCATACAAGGAACAGTTTAACCATTAAAAAATGCAAAATAGTTTCTGTATATTCAGACACATGCATGAAGTAGCATAGTGACTTAGTATAAAACAGAAGCTCAAATGGAAGATTGTCATTTATGAAAGGATACATATATATGCACATGGATTACAGCTGTATTTTTCTGAAACTTTAACTACCTATCAAATGTTGAGTGATGGATGTATTTATGAAAGAAGATATTTGAATAAAAAAGTAACATCTAGAAAAAAATATTAAAAGTGCAAAGAGTCCAGAGAACTGGCAGACCCTAAAAATATTAAAAGTTTAAGCACTGTCCTAATCTTCAGGAGAAATATGACTCAAGAAACAGACTTGATAAACTCTAAAGTTTCACAGCTCACAAAATCCAGAGTGTGGAACAGATATTGTGAAGTAGGTCATTTTGCTGAGGGTAAGACTAGAAGATCTATATCCACAGAATAAAGAAAAAAAAAAAAGCTAATCTCAGGATGAGATGTGCTTGGCAAGAAATGTAGAAGGAAAATGAAAATATTACACAACTGCAGGAGCTGTAAAGGCAAAGACCAACAAAAAAAAGCTCTTATCCTCATCTAGGTATTATTCAATATTCTGATTACGGGCTTAGGCTTCTTTTTCTTCTAAGTCAGCAGGCAGCATCAAAAAGAATTTAAAGGAAATGAATTAAAACAAGGTTAATTGATATCAAACTCAAGAAGATCTTGACATGTTACAGAATATATAAAAGAATAGATAAATAAATACAGTTGGTTTCTATATTTATTTAGTGTTTTCAGTGTTGTTTTAATTGTATTTTCATTGATTATAGTGGAATCCGAAACAACAAGCCTAAGCCTGTGTAGATGTAGACACACACATGTAAACAAGTGAAGTTAATTAAAAAGAACAGCAATGATGAATTCTTCCATTCTGCTTATTTCTATATGATCCACAAATCATTAAACGCCATGTTTTAAGAAATGGTGTAAGCTTATACTTTACTCATAACAATTATTTTCATAGTTATTTAAAAGTTATCAATTCAGCTATATTAATTGATATAGTAAATAATACTACTTAAGAGGGTGCAATAAACCCTTAACATTATGTTAGATAAATGTAAGATTAAGGGAAATAAACAGTTCTCCATCTATTAGAACAAGTAGATATCAAGAGTGGTTACCTAAGGATATATACCATCACTAGGTGAGCCTTACATTTCAGTTTTCTTATAAACATTCAGTAAGAACTCTTTAGACAAATAATTCTTAGTCTCAAAGGGTAAATCAGATACCTTGATATCTCATAAGGTTTATTCTTCATATTGCTAAGAAATAGAATGGATGCCTGAAACTGTGTCACAGCTGCAGTCTTTAACACTATCATCTCTAATGCACTATATTCTAACATGAAACATCTGAAGCTGTATTGAATATCCAGATACTGGAAGAAGTGAACTTTATAGCAGTTGCACATTAACATGAGGAAATTTAAAGAGTGTAAGAATACTATCTCATCAAAATCATGAATGCAGTTTATAAATAATTTTTAATTATAGAAGGTAGAACTTATTACTAAAAAAAGGGATTTTTTTTAGTGCAGCAAATTGCACAATCATAAATAAAAATTGAAGTCATGCAGGTATTATGAAAGAGTAAAAAAATCCACTGGATAAAATTTGTCAAAATTCACAATGCCTCATCAGTTCTTCCCTGTTCAGTAAATTATTTATCACCAAATAAAGCCCATGAAGCTCTCCTGTGAGTATATCTATCAGAATAACTGTCACAAAGCATTCTAGAGATTATTAAGCAATGAGCTCATACAACACATTATTGATTTCAAATGGAAAGCTAATTCCTAACTATATAAAGGACAACAGCTGAGTACCCCAACTGTATGAAGTATGTGTACAACAAATAATTTTTCTTGACTATTGTACTTGATGAAGTGTAAATCTTGTCTACATTTTCTGTCATTTGTCAGTTTTTTTTAAAAGAGATTGTTTAGAAGCCTCTTTCTGCATGGAAAATCCAAGTACTTTAAGTTATAACAAGTTTTCTTCATGTGTATTTATTGCTACACAGTCTTTAAGCAATACAAAAACAGAAGCAACACAAATTCAAGCAATATTTAAAAGGACTATGAAATGTTTAGGCTAGAAGCAAGTACAAATCAATAGCAGCTCAGCACATCTTCTGCTATTTCTTTAAGTACTTTCAAGGATTTACTTTCCTATTGATCTTTTAATTATTACAGAGATGATCTCACACCAAATCTTCATAAGATTTTCCAGCTTTGGTGGAGATAAGAGCTAAAGGCATTCAACAATTATCAGGATATACTTATGTGAGTGTTGGTAATTAGAACCAGAATTAAATTCACAAGCATTTGATTAGGCTAAGACATTTTCCATACCAAGCATATAAAGAAATATCCTGTATTCATTGAATTTAATGAAATCGAGACTTCATCTCTAGGACCAGAATTTCCTGCAACATCATCTAAACAAATCACAAAGAAGTTAACCTACCTGTTTCTCATCTACTGAGAGTCAATACATACTCAAAGTGAACTGTAAAAAGATCACGTACATGGTGTTCTGACATAATCAGGTGGAAAACATGTCTTAAAAGACACAGCCAATAACTGCTATTTGGACTCATATGTGAAAAACCATGCACTCTGCAATGAATGCATTCTAGAAATATATATTTGTGTTTTATATATATATAAATATATGTAAAACACAACAGGTGTGATAGTATAAAAATGCAAGTTAAGATAATCAACATGTGTATGATATCTCTGTTCAGAACATAGGTACTACCACAGAACTAGTTTTCTGTATTAGAACAAATAGCAAAATAATGTAGTCTCACAGCCAGAAGAAAAAAAGACATTCATCAAGGAGAACAGTTCTGGCCTCTGTAAGCTAAAGTAAGATAACAGCAAGCAGATAAGTAGTCTTGAATGACTCATAGGTTTTTGTCAAAGAGACATTTCTGTGACAAAAATTGGAAACTGCTGAAACAAACTCCTCAAATCCTGATTTGAAAAAGTCAAGTACCTTTTCACCTCCTTGTGCAGAGTTCATCTGCCATCTGCAGTATATTTTAAAGTACACTGAAGTACTTTATGTACTTATTCCGTACATGCTCTGATCATGTGGATCAGCCACAGATTCTGTCATCACCATATCAAGTAGAGATCAACATCGCTATTTCTCATTCCAGTATCTCTGAATGGATATTTACATGCTGCAGAATATTTTAGCATAGGACAGTTTAGTGTCTGGAAAACAAGTAAAGAAATCAGTACTTTTATTATTTTTGATCAAACAAACTTATCTTTCTGATACACTAGATAAAGAGCTATTAAAGATTATATTACAAAAGTTTCTTAAAATATTAATACAGATGAAGGCTGGCTTATACGCAGGTTGCAAAATCTGTTAACAGCGACATGGGTGAAAGAGTGATTATTCCAGGAGAAAGATAATGGTTTAAAAAACAAACAAACAAAAATCCCTATATTCAGAGAAGATTAAATATTAAGTGAGAGTCAAACCATAAGCTATGGTGGAATTCATTTTATTTCATTTTTACTGTAATTATTTTATTATTTTCACTTTCTTCTTTCAAAAAGCAGATCTAAAAAAAAAATTTATATTTAGCAGTAACTTCTGTATTCTTTGCTAACTTTATATTCAAGTGAGAAAGCAATGAAGATTTTGTGCAACTATGTAAAATATATTATTTTTTAATTCTACTTTTATCTTTTGGATTTGCTGACCTACTAAATAATTTATTTATACCCAAAATATCAACGCTTCTACTTATCTTAAGATCAATATTTTCCTTCCCAACAGTCTTGGCATACAAAGGCAGAGAAAACACTTAACAGACAGTCTCTTCACTATGCTCCATTTGGAACTGGATAAGAAATTTTTATCTGAGTCAAAGAAACCACTTTAGGAACTGGAATTTGAGAAATATTCACAAAATATAACCAGAAAAAAAAAAAAACAGCATGAAGGACAAGCTGGATTTTGAAAATCCTTGTTGTTTCAGATCATCTTCTGATCTGCTGGTAGTATTTCTCATACCCAGCTTTCACAGATTGAGCCCGTAAAGCACCATATCAACAGTTTTCCTGATATAATGTTGAGCAGACAAAGGAAGCAGGTGAAAACTGTTCAGCTCCTAATATTCTCTAACTACCAGTAACTTCCTCTCCTTCATCTTCATCCCCATAAGAAGAGTGCCCTGAAAAAAAGTATTTCTAAAGAGGTTCTGTGATGAATCTCTCATTTTGAATGAAAAGACTTTGACAACGAAGTGACAATACGGTATCCAGCTGGATAGAGAGAATTCAAAGACTTCAAAAGATGTATTTAAGAACAGTCTAATCAATCTTATAAATGTCAAGTGCCTTAAAGAGCTACTCCATTCACCTTTTTCACCCCCAAACACATATGTATCAGCCTCTGTTTGATGGTCACATTCTTTGATAGGTCTTGGGAATTCTCAAAATTGGAGAATGAGAATACATTGGAAGACAATGAAAAGGAAAATAGAAAAGTTACTCTTCAAACATTACTTAGTGTTGGAAATTTTGCAGTTATTCAGTAAAAACTGAAAAACCCCCTCCCCCATATCCACCTTGAAATGCTTCCACTTGAGTTGCTTTGTCTGGATTCTTAAGCCATCCTCTTCTCCCAGGTAACTGGTGATGGGATAATGTCCTTTAGTTGCTACAGAGGAGATTCAGGCACTTTTTCCCTGCAGCAGGCTGTCCAAGGAACTGGTGGCATCATCCATCTCTGAAGGTTTTCAAGGAAAGGGTAGATGTGGAACTTAGTGACACGGTTTAGCAAGCACAGTGGTAATGAATTGATAGTTGGACTAGAAGACTTTAAATATTCTTTCCAACCTTAATGATATTATATTCTCATTGTGAACAAGGGATATGCCACCTCTTAGCTAACCTGTGCAGATCTTTGTCATTTCTTGTTAAATAAAAAAAAGTCCTTTCAATGGAAATATGGCAATATTACATACATTTTCTTTTGTACATTTATACTTGTAGACTAAGAAGTTCTGTGCACAGTCATTCTAATATCTGCTTGAGCTAAGATACACATCAAGCATTTTTGGATTGTCACTGGAAGTTGCACTTCATAATGTCATTATTTATTCTAATTTTCTTTGTTGTTGAAGTTCAATTAAAAAAATAGCAAATTGCAGAAAATATGTGAAAGTTGAAAAATACCCCAGAGATTGATATTTATTATTATTATTTTAGGAAACATTAAAGTTTAGTACACATGTAAGCTCTCTCATGAAAATTCCTCAAATTTAGCAAATAAACCATTTACATTTAAGAATTTTTTTAAAAGTCATAGTGGCCTGTAAATTAATACTCTATATGTAATGATATCCATTCCCTGTTTTGCAACCTTTTCCTAGTGTTATGTCTCTCATATATCACTATAGATATATTTTTCTGTACTTATATGAACTGTGTTTTTCCCATCTTGCCTTTTTTTATTATTATTTTTACACTTAAATGAATTTCTTCAAATTAAAATTTTAACATGCTGTTAAATTGTTTCATAGAAGTCAAACATTAAAAGCATGAAGAATGAGAACTCAGTTAAATTGAGATAAAACACTTCAACTGTATTTGTGAGACACTGTTTCTTGACTTTTGGAAAGAAGAAAGGAAACAAAGATTAAAACTGGATAAATACAACAATAAGACACCAACAGATAACTGAGGATAGATAAAATGGAAATAGAGAATAAGACCTAAAAGAACAGAACTGATATTTTAGGACGCTGTAAGAACAGCAAAGACACGAAGAATCTCATCAGTTATTATAAACAGTAATATGTGCTACATATAAAAGAAACACTGTAAAAATAATCACATTCATTTACTTTTTTTTTTGCATTACTTTTTTTTTTTGTGCTTCCCATTCTTTGTACTACAAAAAAATTGATTATTCTAATCTTTATTTTATAGAATAGGATTGCACTCCATCCCCTTGAAGCTTTAATATGCATATATACACGGATACTTCTTATTGAGAGATGTTCCATATCTTTAGGAGAGGAGACTGACCTTGTGCTCAGATGAGTCTTGCCTTCCTTGTAACTTTTAAAAGCAATTAACTCACCACTGTTTTTTGTTTTTTTTTTTTTAAACAGAAGAATAAAGTTCTATATGACAGACGAAATATGCTTTCTTTACAAGAACGAAGACTTTAAGTAGTATATACACATGAAAAGTATTAGAATTATACTGAATATTTCCTTGAATATACTTTTTTGTAAAAAATACAATGAAAGAATAGAGACTTGAATTCACAATACTTTTTATTCAGTAATACAGTAACTTCGAATCTTAAATTTTTGCACTTAGAATTACTACCTAGCAATGTTATTTTAAGGAAACAAAGTCTCATGTACTGTAAATGCAAAGTTATCATAATATCCTATTTTTTTTCTTAACGTTTTCAAAGAAGACTTAAAAATCCACATTGTGCCTTGCAGCAAAATGTTATTGATTTGAACAAGATGGAAAACTATTCAGAAAGATTGAGTTTCATGTTTGTTTGAAAAATATGTTTATTTCAGGCATTTTTTTCCTCCTCAAATTAACGTAGACATGACAGAATGATCAGCAAGTAAATTAAAATATGGCAATTTTAAAGTTGGACGTCTTAGTTTTGATTAGATGCCTTTTCAACTTACTTTCATCAAGGTTCTAGTGAAGCAGATTATAATAAAAAGAAAATAGTAGTTTTAAAGTGCTCTGGTTTTGATTAAAATAAGACAAATATATTTTTAATTAAGTCCTTGCGTATCAGGAATAAGGAATTATCTACCTATATGGTGTAGAGCTAGGGAAAAGGAAGAATAATTTGGATTCTTATTTTTTCCTCTTTGCTTTTAGAGTACAAAGATTTTGTTATCAGATTTTTAGCTGCTATTTCAGATTATTTAACATTACCTGATGTTGTGAAGATAATTTTAAGCACCTTTTCAGAATAAAATATGAGAAACATATGTGTTCCCACTCCACAGGTGATTGGACTAGATGATTAGAATGGTATAATGAGATGGAAAGTACAACAATAAAAGCATTGTGGCAAAATCCTTGGCTACAGCAAATGAAGACAAATTCAAATGCTGCAGTTAGAGAATGCAGAAATGAAGAAAAAAAGCTGCTTACCTTTTAAAAGCCACCAGCAAACAGGGATCTCCAAGAAGATACTCTCATCTTCACTGTGAATTCTTAAATGAGGTCTGGGAAGGGGTGGGTCCTGGCTCCACCCCTTCCTGAGTAGGTGCATTGCATGTACCTGAGTTCCCTGGGTTGGCTCTACCTTCCCACCAGGTGCTCAGTCACTGCTTCAGATCATTGTTTAGCATTTCTGCTACAAGGATCTTTTAAGAGTCCCTTTCAAGCTATGACATTCTGTGATTCCATTTCTTTTACAATAGTGTTTCATTGTGTTAATGTTTATTGAATAAATCTTGAATTAATTGCTTTTGAATTTTATATCATATACTTTGCCACTACATGTTCAATTTTGTCAACAAAAACTCCTCAATTTTTAAGATCAGCATCTGATTCCTCCATTGTTTCAGATGTATTCAGCCTTGTCAAAGTTTCTCATTTACATTCACAAGAAAATACATTTAGATGCTGAAAATAAAAACAACTTTTTAAGATTTGTGCAGACAAATATTTCTGTTTAAATAGGTCTTTTCTTTCTGTTTTACACTATCTAACAGAAGCAGATTCTTAGATGCTTTTTAAAAGTAAGTGAAGTTCAATTATGAGAACTTTCTATACTTGAAGATTCTTCTTTCCAGTTCTCAACAGCAGATCTGTTGATGAGTGGATAGGATAGCAGAAAACCATGAAGACTTCTGAGTGAAATCTCTTAATGGGTTCTTCTGAAACACTGTCAAAAGGAAATCTATTGTCCAATTAATCAATTATTAATTCTGTGGTATAGACAGTTTACTACTTTTATTAATCTCAGTATAACTAATAGTTTACATCACTAGAACTTTAGAGTATCTCCCTCTTTTTTTTTCCATAGTCTAAACTTTGAAGTTTTAAAAAATTATCGTTTACTTTCCCGTTTTTGAGTTAATTTAATTTCTTTGCACAACCTGAAAATTCTTAAAAATGTTTTCTGGCACACAAGTAGAAAAAATACTGTATCTAGATTCCCACATCTAATCATACTGCCAATATGCACATTAGTCGGTGGTATGTGCTGGATTTCCTTTTTATTTACTATCAACCTGTACAGATATACACAAGAACAAGAACTGATATATCAAATTCTTTACCTATTAAAGACATAAAAATCCTATTCTTTTTACTTGCTTTTTTTTTTTTGGTAGAGAGAATATGAAGTCTTTCATTACAGTATTAAATATTTTCTCAAAGAAGTTCTCTGATAACATGTACTAGAAAATGGCTTTTTTCATTAAGTAAATCAAATTATTTCATTAGATTTATGACAGTAAAACAATGACAAGAATCTGATCTCATATCTAAAATAATATTTTCTACTCTGAAATAAAAACTTTACTCAAAAACTCAAATATTTCATAGCCTCATTTTGTTTAAAGAAATATTCACATTTCTCATTGCTCAATCAAGTCACCAGAAAATTGAAATCAGTAGACTCTTTCTACTACATTTTCTTGAATTTTTGAAATTTTGATATA
>JAPSGF010000002.1:3231555-3253750 GCA_035772895.1 Perdix hodgsoniae | reverse complement strand
ATTATTTCAGACCCAAGAATGGATGAAAATTATTCTTTGCTCTATAAATATCAGTGAAAACATTCATGAGGAAGTACATTAGAATATAACACCTAGACTTCATGGTTAATAAGAGTCTCAGTAATTATAGCTTAGTCTAAGACTGGAGTAGAACTTTTCATAACATAATTCCACATGAAGTCATAAATTAAGAAATTTCTTGTATTCTTTGATGTAAAATATATGAAATAATCAGAGAGAAGAGAGAACTTGTGCAGAAAAATAAAACTGAGGTAATGAAACCACCAAATTTTTCAAAAAATCTCTATGTAAAAGAAGGGAGAGGTTGGTTCCCATTTCATGATAGCATAATTGTGCATAAAATTTATATATTATGGTTCCAGTGGTATATACTATATATGCACTATAGCCATTATATATAGATGAATATGGATGTCTTTAGGTACATTTCTCCCAATGTACTATACTCGACATGAATGCATAAAGGATTAACACACTTATGCTCTGGCTAGCAGGTACTAACAAGCTACCTAATAATGGTAGCAGGACATACCACTACAGTCTTCGTCTTCCCCGTAATGTTTATGTTCAGCATACCAGGTGGAATTATTAATCATACACCTCTCATGAAATCAGCAAAATTTTGCATGTACTACCGGGTATGAATGGCTTCAGGCCCACTCATTCCTCCTAAACACTCCTTCTCTTTTGCACCCATAGTTCCTTTGTCAAGACCATCGTCTTACTAACTTCCAACCACTTGCTCTTCATGAGGCAACTGGTAGGAAAACACCATTTTAGTCTGTGATCACACTTCCTCTTCTATTGCTGTTGGTTCCCTTCCTTTTTCTGGACTTCTTCACAGGTTACCCTCCCACTGTGGATGCTGAGGGTATAGACTTTAATCTTGGATTCTATATCCCATCCTATTGTTGATCTCAGGTGACCACCAATGGGATGATTGTCCTGCATAGTATAAGGATAGGAGACTATAATTATTTACAAAAGCTTTCTGGTACTTGCTCATAGTCTCGGTGTAGAGGAAAAAAAAAAAATAAAAAGCCTCACTTTTTCCTGAAAAATATATCTCTAATCCTAGAACATCTGACTTTTGAAACGTCAACTTAAGACTTTAACCTGATGGCTTTGGAACTGAAAGCAAAGTGGTATAGAACTGTCACTAAGAGTGTGAATATTAGAAAGAAGACAGTGGAAATCCAGGATAAGAACTCATCCCCATACTTGCTTAAATTATATATTAATACAGCTTATAAGACTATCATCTTGTGAGTAACAAGGTTGAGAGAACTACAAAGCAAAGTACACCACTCCTGGCACTGAAATTGCAAAAGCAATGACAGTCATAAATTGATTTCAGGAAAAGGACTGAAGTTGCTATCTGTTCACTCGTTAAAAGTCACTTCACTTTAATAATCAGGATTACGTCCTGTTCCAGGACCTACAGGAGGTAACATTCTTTTAGAAAAGTGCATCAGGAGTTTGGGCAAATCTAACATGCATAGGAGTAAAGATTTTTAATTTGAATACGAAGTTCAAATGACTTCGTTGCTTAATTTTTCTCAAATTATAAAATATTATTTTCTCTGAGGTTAGCAAAGGATTGCACAAATTTAATGGTTCTTTTTGTTTCTCAAAGTGAGAGTACTAACTAGCAAATTCTAGGAGAAATATGTCCAGGATCATTTTTAATGTTATGCCACATTAAAAAAAAAAAAAATCCACATTTTTACGTAATTCTGAACAGACAGGAATAGTACGTATAATCAGTATTTTCTTTTCAGGGGTTGTTTCTGTAATGGAATTTTTCAGCTTACTTATTCTTACTCACACCATACACGTATCTCATCATAAGAAGTCATAGTTAGCAAATATTGATAATAACTGGAACTGTTTAGTGAGAATATGTTCAAAACTTTGTAAGCAGTGGTAACACCTGTTTTCATGTTATGGATCTGGTGAGAGTATGAAAAAAAATAAATTCTAATATACACAATAATTTGTTCAGCAGAAACAGTAAAATTGCATAATATTTTTTTCCGTAAATTGTTGTAGAGCATAATTTCCAATGTCATTCAGACACTGTATTGGTAAAAGCAGTTGTAATAAAAGAACATTTGTGAAGCAATTAATTATTTATTTAGAATTAAAATTATTAGTTTTAAGGGATTTGGAACAATTTTCCCCAAATGATTAGAAAACACAGTAAAGCAAGAAATTAGAGAATAATTCTGTTCTCTGATTTGGTTTGCATGTTCTTGTTTTTGGTGAATTTGTATAATACAGTTAACATACTCAAGTTTCTTGTAATCAGCAAGCTTTTGTAATTCTCTTAAATCACTAGAACCTTGAAAATATAAAATAGTGCAATGTTTATGAAATAATGTGTAGCCATTTACAACATACATAAACTATCCCTCTTTTGTCTACAAATAAATCCTCATGAGGCTCCTTCGATAAATGTATTTAGTGATACATACCATAACATAAAAATTTTCTATATAAAATATTTCAGTTATATGTAATTTATTAAAAATATATGTTTCATGAGTGATTGATTGACAGTTCAAGATTTATGCACCTAAGCAAATTCAAACATTCACTGAAATCAGATACTGGATGCTACTATATCTTTTGTTCTGTCCTTTATACTATTGGGTTTTTAACTTAATTAGTTATCGCTGAATTGATTTCAATAATTTTTGCTCTGACAAAATCCAGCTTCCAGAAAGAATGTCAATCTTCATTTGAAAGTCCTGGGAAAGAGAAGGCCAATTTAAACACCCTGTTGAATTGTTCTGTCCACTGCGTGAAGATAAAGGCACGAAACCTAGACAGCATAAACACTAATGGTCCTTTGCTTTTGATGTTTTGGATGAGTCTTTGATGGAGGAAAATCAGACGTATAATATTTAAGTTTCTCAAAGATACTCTGCACATGTAAAAATGCATGAGAGAAAAATAAGGCAATAAAATGGTTCCCTTATGGTTGTGAGAGAATTACATCATCCACTGACATTTGCATGCTTCCTTTTGCAACCTTAATATCCCCATGAATGTTTCAGCCTTCAGTTTCATAAGATTTTTCTTTCATAAATGATGTTAAATGCCTTTATAAGAGAGTAGACTGGTCATCCTGTACTGAGAAGTAGCTCATCCATATAATTGGAAACTTGAAGCAGTTCTATTAAAGAATATGTTCTTACTGAAGGAGACCAGTGCACTAGAGTTAAATCCAACTCCTAAGACTTAAAAAGTAGGTTTTAAAGATCTTGGCTCTGTACTGTGCCTTCAAGTGTAACTCCATATAAATCTCTATGAATACATAAAAGATGATAATTCTGGGTCAGACTGAAAATTAATCTGGCTCAATATCCTGTCTCTGAAGTGAGCAACAACAAACATTCAAGAAAAGATTTTTAAAAAGTTGCAAATATGGATTATCAGATTGTGGTTTAAGTAGTATATCTATCCCTTTATAAATTTAATCTTCTACGACATTTATAACTACAGCTATATGAAGGACATATATTTTTGCCTATTATAAACATCTTGCATGAAAAAACAATGATACTGTAATGCATCAGTCAATTTTAATACTGATGTGCTGATGTTAGCAGTTGGATATGTTCATACAGGTATACATATATGGAAGCTTGGGACAATTTCCCACTGGAAAATGAAGGCCAAGATGTGAATTTCTAAGTAACTGCTCAGTTATAAATTCAGATATACACAGAAAAAAAAAAAAAAAGAAAAAAAAAAAAAGATTTACTAGCTTTCTGGTTACGACCATCTCCTATAGAAATTGACCGAAATAATGATGATACCTAGGAAAGTAGTTGAAACACTTTTGGCTATTTTTTTCATGAAATATATGGGTGTTATAACAACTATGCTAGTGAGAATTATGTATTCATATTGAAAGTGAAATAAATCAGCCTGAAAAGTACGGAAACTGTGCAGGTGTTCCCACTTTTAATTTTCTTCTCATTAAATTTCTCATTTGTAATTTTCTCATGTACTCATATCCCTTGGAGCTCTCAACTTTTTTTTTCACACTGTATCCTCACAAGCATTCATAACAACCATGTTCTTAGGTAAATAGTCTGTATTCCTTTAAAAAAAACAAAACAAAACAAACAAACAAAGCCCAGCTACTAACAAAACAAAACTTATCCAATCAAATAAACAACTGAAAACAAAGAAACAAGCAAAACAGATAAGGGCAATTTGGAGCAATCTAAATATAAATATATATACGTATATATACACGTTTGTGTGTGTGTGTGTCGATCTTGGTGTTTTTCAATCTACAACATTTTTAGGAAATTATCCTCTATTATTTTTTTCTAACAATAACTTCAAAACTGAAATGGTACTCTAGTCTTTTATTCACTTCTTCAGATTATTCAGTATTGTTCAGCCTTTATATTAAGACAAAGTTTCCATCTTTCAGACATTTTCTGCATGACATTTTCATTATCTGGACTTTCAAACCTATCAATTCAAGGAAAACGCATTAAACACCCTCTAATCTTTCATTTCATCCAGAGGAAAAACAGAACGGAATCTTATTTGTGCAAGGTCATACCATTCATAAATATAATCCCTCCCTCTTTATGTCTAACCAATATTCTGAACAGGCATTTTGTTAGTTAAAATATATCCAAATAGCGCTAATCTTATAAGTGAGACACATGATTTTTTTCTAGTTTGGTTTGAAGAAGAAATCTCTGACTCTTGGTGACTGAGTACTGTGGCAAAGGACTCCACACAAGGCATCAGCCCTGAACCATTTCTCTCTGGCTTTCATTCAGCCAGAAGTACCATTGAGGCAGTTGGGTCCCTGGCCAGAGACATGCACAATACCTAGTGCAGAAATCCAGATAATGTCATTGTGAGGTGACTGTACAAAGCAAGAACGAGTACACAGCAGGACAAAGTTCTGCACCAGTAAAATGTACCTAAAATAATACTTGATAATAATATGAGAGAACAAAATGTGCGGAGAAATGCACTAGTCTGTACCAGGACAGACTCTGCTACCACTTTAATTGTTCTAACCCATAACCTCTTTTGATAGTGCTACCAGTGTAACAAAAATAAAGTAGCAATTGTTCTGGCCCACCAAATAGTAATATTGTCTCCTTCTCTGTCTTACATAGATGTGTGGAAACTTCTTGTTTGAAGATCCAAAATGCTTCAAAGCCTCATCTATTTGATTCAGTATCAGAAAATTAGGTGATTTCCATGTCTGAATTTCTAAATGCCATAGGGCAGAATTCCCTTTGTCTTCAAATGAAGCTTGGAAGTATTATTTGAAGCTGTAACTTCTTACAAGCAGGATTTTTGATCCATTAAATTCAAAGTTAGATTCACTGATCATTTGAGGCCTTTAATGGTGAGTTTAGCAATGCTTTATTGTGACATAAATCAAAAATCAACTGAAAATGAACTGAACAGTTTTGTAAAAACAATGTTAATTATAGAATCATAGAGATTGGAAAGGACCTCTGGAAATCACCTAATCAAACTCTGTGATAAAGCAGGTTCCCTACAGTAAGCTGCGCATGAAAGCGTCCAGCTGGGTTTTGACTGTTTCCAGAGGAGACTCCACAATCTCTCCAGGCAGCCTGCACCTCTGCTCTGCCACCTCAAAGACAAAAAATTCTTACTTGTGTTCTTATGGAACTTCTGTCTGTGCCTGTTGCCCTATCTCCTCTTGCTGGGAGAAGAAGAGGCACTGAAAAGAGCCTGGCCCCATCCTCTTGATACCCATTCCCAGGTTTGCGCATCCCGTGTCCTGTAGATCACATACAGCCTGGCATATCTTGTTATTAGGTCTGCCCCTGCTGCTGTGCTGTCATGACAGCAGCTCTTCCTGGTTGAACGGCTCAGCCTGGTGCTGGACCATCATTCACTGCTAACAACAATTCAAGCATCACCCTGAAAAGATTTCTCTATACACAGTGCAGCCCGAACAAGCCAAAAGGTTGGACACTCACTCTAGGTGTTTGTAAGTGTTGTTAAGATACTGTCTTGGTCTTCTGAACAGTCCCAGGTCTCTCAGCTCTCCCTTATAAGGGAAATGCTTCAGGCTTCTAATCATCTTTGTAGCCCACTACTGGACTGTTTCCACTAGTTCCCTGTTTTTCCTGAACTAAAGAGGTCAGAACTGGACACAGACTCCAGATGTGGCCTCATCATGGCAGACTAGAAGGGAAGGAATACCTCCCTCAACCTGCACCCCAGAATGCCATTTGGCACACTTCTGTTTCATGGTCAACCTGTTTAACCTATGCCTTCAGTGAAAATTACGTTTATTCTTCTATATGTTTGCATACTATTAGTTTATGATACTCTTATTGTCTTTAAAAAGAAACTGATATGGCAGTGAGACTGAAAACAAAATATTACATGTACTAAACACAATAGATTCTCCTACTGGGCTTCCATATTCAAATAGTATGCTGCCTTTTTAAAGTATTCTACTAACTCATTAAATATATCAAACACTTCAACATGCATCAAAAGAATGTTGTCATACTACACTGTTTATTTAGAACTGTATATGCTTTGCAAGCTGTTAAATGAGTAAGTGGCAAAATACATTTTCAAGCAACTTTCCGATACCACAACACTGAATCTGAGACTATTGATATCATATGCATAACATAAGGAGTGGAAAACAATTTGTGTTTCTATAAATACAAAACACGGTGGATTTTAGAGTCATAAATTAATTCTTGAATAATTCAAAGAATCTTACAATAGGCTGTTACACAATTCTTACACTACATATTTTGTCTATAATAAAATTTATTAATTTCAGACATTCAAAATCTATCTAGAATGTAACAAAACTTACCTTGCTAATCGATTCTTGATTAAAATGAAATATTGTTTTAATGGAGAGTTTCAGCCAATTTTCTATAAAAGCAAAGTAAATGAATGTTGTGACAAAGCAGTCATTTTATTACATTTTATTACATTACATTTATTATATGTTTTTATTTTTGTGACAATTATATCCATTCATCATATTCAGTATTTGTGCAACCAAAAGATGGCAGTGCTTCATCAACAATTTCTGCAAAGTTTAAGTTTATTCTTAGGTCATCGTTTATGATATATGAAAGCTTTAAGAAAATGCAGTTTTACAAGATTCTCTTTCTGAACCTCACTCTCTTTCTCCTCAAATTTAAAACAGAATAAAAAGGGTTCAATTTGTTTTTAAAGTGTTTTGGCTCTCTGACATCTTACAAAGTTTACTTGATTAATATTCTGTCTCATTTATCAAACAGGATTTTGTAGAATGCTTAATATAGATCAGTTAAGTCTTCCTCTACTATTCAGCAAGATTTAACAAGCATGCAATTCTGTTTCTGGTAATGACTCATAATCATAACTTCTTAGTTTTCTTCAGATTTATGATACAACTGCTAGGATCAAATCCCTAAATGTTTTAAATAGAAACCAAAGAAATAAATTTTAATTATTATCTGAAATATGTAACATCTTTTCTAATTTTTTTCTCTAGATTTTAAGCAAAGCTGCCAACATATTTTTTTAGAAAAGTTGTCTCGCAGATCATGTTTCTGACCTTTCTTTTACCATCTTGCATTTTTCTTCAAACATTTTCATGCAAAAAGTTGTTCACAACAGCTCTGTTTTGTAAACAAATTTGTCAGATTATATACTTGTGTTGCTCACGATTTCTGAAGGCCTTTGTTATTCACCATGGCCTTTGGTTTCATCTCTTTTTCTGCTGCTTCTTAGAGATGCATTCTATTTCATGTGAAACAGCTTTCTATTACAAAAAAAGAAAAGGAAAATGATAAAATACCAAGTCATATATATAGTAACTAATGAATTATAATCAATTCAGTTGTTCTATTCTAGTTCATTTGTCATATAAGGATTGTATGCATTTTTGTTAAATAGTGTTCTGATGGGTTTGTTAAAAAGTTAAATCAACCCACTATGTATCATTTATTCTTGCTTAAAGTGAGGATAATGATACTAACAATTTGTAAATCATTTTAGAATTACACTGATGAGAAAAGACATAAATATACACAAACATAAACACAAATAAGTATACAAACAGGAGGTACATACTATGAATAATGTTTCGACCTCAGTGAAATTTCTGATGTGATCTCAGGTCTATATTTTGGAAATTGAATGATCTATCCTAATACTCATCTGTTAATATCCATAAGAAAAATTGGTATAAACATAAGATTATTAGACTTCTTGTTTCTTAAATATGAAATATAAATCTTTACTAGATTTGGAAAAAATGACAACCCAGAAATATTAAATGAACTGCACACCAGAATGTTACACCCCTATTCTTCACTACAAACTCAGTTTCTTGAACAGATACACATCTCACACTTTCGCTAATATGACTTTATGCATGAGGTGAGAACTATAGTAGCTTGAGATATCCATAATTTTTTTTCCCAGAAGTTACTACAATAGTATTTTTGAATCAAAATTAGTTTTCTGTTAGTTCACCTGATTGTTTCTGGCAGTTCAGTTACTTGGCTATTCTAGAGAAGAAGAATTTGGCTATATTGGTTGCACACTAATATTTGTAAGTTGTTCTTTAGCCTGTATTTACACAGAAAGTATCCATTCGACATCATTCAAGTCCCTGCATTTTTTGCACCCAAAACCCAGAATTTTATATGTTCAGGACAAAGTAGCTAGTTTCTATGGAGAGCTTGCACTAGACATTCATCATCTTTTCTATGAACAGGTTCTTTCACCACAAAGTGGTAACCTGCAAAAAACTGTAGTTTGGGTTGTTCCAAATCAATTTACAGTGTTTTTGGTAAAAAACAACAACAGCAACTAAGAAAAGGGTAAGAGTAGGCTAATAGGAGAATTAGGAGGAGAAAACAGCTCACTACTTAAAATGCTGCAGGCTAATCTAAATGGAATTTTTTGTTGGTTTAGCCTGGAATAATTTCAGTTTATGCTCTGTTTTACCTTGCTTTTGCTATAGAAAAGACCTAAGCCACTCATCAGATATCACTCTCCCTGGCTTCCCATGGATGCTGTTCCAGCATGCATATAGTTCTTAAGTATTGATTTAGCTACTGAAAATCACTCCTTATTCTTTGTATTTTTGATGGAAGAGTAAGGAGGTCAGTTGGAAAGGTTTTTCACTTTGCTAGAAGATCAGTGTTTCATCAGTGTGTTCATTCTTTCAGCACACTCTGTCTACAAGTGCACACTGTCAACCCATAACCAGTTTTTCATCCAGCAGCATCCATAAGTCCTTCTCCAGTGCTACTCTCCATACGCATCATTTATTCTGTATTGATGTTGTTGGGATTACTAGACCCAGGTGAAGGACCCTGAGGATCCTGTACTTGGTCTTCATGAGGCTGGCATAGGCCCACTTCTCAACTTGTGAAGGTCTCTCTGAATAGCATCCCTTCTCCCTTTTGTATCAGTTGCAACACTCAGCTAAGTGTCATTTACAAACTTGTTGAGGGTACATTCAGTCCTACTACCTATGCTACCAATGAAGATATTGAATAGTATTGGTCTCAACAACCATGAAATCAAAGTTTTTTTCTAATCTCAGAAAAGTGTATCCTTTAGCTATTTTGGATGTCAACTAGATAGTGTCAACATTAAGAAACTCTTAAACATATCCTTAGTCTAAACAGTAAAACATCAAAAAGTGTGAAGGTTTTTGTTAAACATAATGCAGGAAGAGTATAATAATGCACCATATGGTAAAGGTGATTTATATTTACCTCTGTATTCGCGGACAGCTTCAGAAAACAATGAAACATATTTCATCTTTCTTCCATCCTTACATATAAAGCTTTTCTTAAGATTCCTAACATGTCACACCTCTGCACACACCATGCCATATTTTTGCCATGGTAAATGTAAACCCATGCAACTTTTTCATCTGCAAGATATTTCTTCTTTCTCACTGCATTCACCATGTCATCTTTTCCTACTTTCTTGCTCTGTTTCACCAAACACAACCTGATTACCTGATTATTTTACTCCACTGGCTTCATAGCTAGTTACGCCATTTCACTCTTCAGCACTGCCTGTGATGCCTATCCTTATTTAATATAGTAGAATTTTCCAGCACGTATTTCCCTGTTTTATGACTCACATGGAAGTGGTGAACCTACTCTTTGTGAATATAAGTAACATTAATTATAGTAATAATATTATATTTGTCTTTCCATTTTCATGTCAGAATTTGCATGCAAGAAACTATTGTGTGCAAAAGAAATTATGTTGCAAACCACATAATTAAGATGAATATTTTCGATAAGCAGCAATAACTTATTATTAGCCTAAACAATCATTTGCAGAATTATTGTAATACTGTGGACAATAGAAATGTCTAGGAAACATAAATTGCCTAGTAGAAAGTGCAGCTCAGAAGAACCCAGTCTAATTTGACACACTACTCTGGTAAGTTAGGCTTGATCAGCTTCTGGCCTGTTTGATAATGGCTAAATCACTTCTAGACTTGAATTGAATTTAGACAAAATACACCTAAAATACAGTGCTACAAATAGCTTAGTAGGTCCACTAGGTTTGACTAAAGTATGTTGTATGTAGCTATTTACATCATGGAATGATTATTTCTCCCCATTATTTTTAAACCAGTAAGTGCTGATTCAGTATGTCTTCTTGTTTTTTTGTTTGTTTTGTTTTGTTTTGTTTTGTTTTCCCTGCTGCTGCTGTTGTTTTCCATTGGTTTTATTTGTTAGCTTATTTGTTATTGAACAATTCTGTTGTTACAGCTAGCTGTAGCAACACAAATGATTTTTCCCCTTCTAGCATACATGCACTTAACACCAGCAGGTTCAAAATGAACCATTTTACCTTTCTGTGATTTAATTTCATTATTAAAGGAAATATAGATTTAACATTAATTTCAAACATCACAAGAAGATGAGGATATAAATTCAATATTACTAAAAATTAACAAATTACTATAGCAACAAAACAAAATCAGAGCATGTTAAGTAAAGGAAAGCTCGGAAGAATAAGTCCAGTGTAAAAACATCAGGTCTTGTTCATGCTCATATCTTTGTAATGTGTCAGTGGAAAATCTCAGTCAGCTGACTTAATAAATCTTGTAGCCTATAGAACTTCATCATCTGTTCACTGCATCACTCTTACTGTTCTCCTTCAAGATCAAATATCAGCACGGCAGTTTTTAGTTCTTTTTGTCGTTTACTGTAACTTTTTTTTTGTCTTTCTTTCCTCTTTTTCCTACCCTGCAAAAATCAGCATGATAGTCCAGCTCTGACAATAATCCTACCTACTGTATAATGCTATGATTATAGTCTGTGCTCTGAACTATCAATCAGCTTATCATTAACATTATAAGCATTACATTCAGATGTTGAACATATTTTTGGAAGTCTTTCCGCTCTCCCATATACCTATTTTTGAGACAATGTGAAATTCTAGTCTGAGAACTTGTTTGAAAAAAAATCAAGGAAGATAAAATTGAATAAGTATCATGCTAACCTTAGGGGAAAATCGAGGATCAAGGATCTTATTCAATGTATCCTTACTTTTAAATCATTTAATATTTTGATTGAAATCTATATTATTTCAAATTTGATTTTGTCTTTCTTTTATTGGTCCTTTAAAAAAATAATATAGCAGTAAAGTTGAAACTCTTGGCATCTGGTCATTTGTTCCAAGTTGTTAACATTTAACTATTGCAGTGATTAAGCTGAAATAATAGTGACTTTACTGAGGTATTGTTCCTATAACCTCTTTGAGAAGAAACTCATTCTCACTCACATAGACAAGATGAAATCTCTCTTTCCATGTAATTGTATCCTACTTATAACATCTCCTTTCAAATAGGCATAATTGCTAAAATACTTTTTTACTATGACTCAGGTGCTGAGGGATGTTCCAGAACTCCAGAGAAATTAGAACAATATTGGTCCTTATTCCAAGAAATATCCACATTTAGAAAAGAGCAGTTTCTGGGAATATCTTCCATAAACGTATCTTGCCCCATTCCTCACAGTATTTCATGAGGAAACCTAAAACATTCAAGTAAGTTAAGGAACTTTTGTATGATATAATTTTTATGCTGTCCATCATTAACTTAAAAGCAATTCAATTTTTTATTTTTATTTTTTTGTAACATAATCCATGGAGTAAGCATGTACATATAATTACAATCTTACATTGTTCTAGTTCTATTATGGAGAGTAATTATAAAAATGAATGCTCTCTTGAAGATTAACTCTTTCAGTATTTTAACTGTATGAAATACCAAATTGTCAATGGTTTACGGGCCGGTTTGGCCCAGTTCAGTGACTAGCGAGGTGGAGGGATTTTGCAAAATCCACACCTCTGGAAAAAGGGAACAGGGGACCCCAAAATAATTAAAAACAGCAGGAACAATCTGAGGAGAAACAAACTAATTTACTAAATATATTATCGGAGTGCAAGATATCACACCATAATACAATATAATTAAAATTGAAGCTAATAAATCAAATATAATGGGAATGTCTGAAAGGTGGATAGGCCTCACCAGAAGGCTGAGGTGAGGTGCACAGTCCAGTTGAGCATCAGGGAGACAGGAGAAGAGCTGATGACGAGTGGACAAAGAAGAACGCATCAGGTGACCTCAAAGTCCCCTGGGAAATACAGTTCTCTTCTGGGCAGGTACCCAGAACTTGAGCATTAACAGTTAAACTGCCAGTGCCCCACATGGTGTTATGATGTGGAATACCAAAAACCAAAATCACAGAACTATGACATAAATAGAAATAAATTGTGTGTTTCTTGAGATTATTCCAAGACAATTCATAACAATTGAAGGGGTACTCTAAGTGGACACACACACACAGTGCACAAAGAGTAAAGCACCTCTTTCAAGTACCTTTAATTATTTGCACACTTTTCTAAATGCTCATTTTTAGAATCTGATCTAATCCACAATTAATCTTGTATGATTACTTCTGTGTTATTAATGCAGGTTATGAGGGATTTTGTAGATTTTGAGGCAGTTTTATTAACAATTATTTTTTGTTAAGGGATAAAAATAATAATAAATCCATATAATAATTTTCTACTTATGACTTAAAAATAAGTAAAAATTAGTGATAAATATATTTATTATATAATATATATATAATTTTATATATATTTATCAGAAGATTTAATATTCAAAGCATTTAGGGACAATTTTGTTTTCCATCTCAGGGAGACTGACAACACTCCATGAACTGAATACAATTTAGCTGTGTTTGAAACTTAAGTCTTAACTACAGTCCTGCAGAGTTTGTGAAAAAGCAACTTTACAAATCATATCTTCAGTTCTTGTAAGTCAGCTACTCTCGTTCAGTTAACTCTAGATCTGATTTTGAAAAATACAGCATTCATTCTAGACATGATCAGACATTCATATTTTTTTCAGGAGATGTTGAGCTCTGTTCATTTTGTCAAATAAAAAGTAGTAGTGAAGAGTAATGGAACAAGGCATAGTGACATCGGAATAAGTAGCTTGGGATTTACTATTCCTCATTTAAGAGTACTGAAAAATGTGGAGAAATGAACAATACTTCTATGCAGATCCAGCTCTGCCTTTCTAGAGAGAAGTGTGAACAGTGGATTACTTAAATGTGAAAGAAGGTGATGAAAAACAGCATGAGATCTATTTGCCACAGGACCAATGCAAAGCACATTATGCAGCTAAAGTAGAAAGTCTTAAATAGTAAATATTTCCCCAAACCTAAAAAGATATTTCCAAAAGTATTTGTAGCTAGGAAAAGAGCCATTGAGTCTTACTAAAATTTACCTACTTTCTTTGATACATCATTCATGTTACTGATCTCCAAACTTTCATTTTTCTGGAACTTCCTCACATATTTTGAAATTTCACTTCTTTAAGAGAATCTTAAAAACAAGACAAGAAAAGCAGAGCTAAGTTTAGCCAAGAGCTAAAATTAGATATGTGAACTGTTATTCTCAAGAATGATTCATGTACATGAAACTGTTTGCTTGACCATAAGCACTTCTTATACAGGGCAGCACAGAGGGGGCAGAGCGCAGGGGCTCCCCATGGCGCATCAGGGCAGGACCTGGCAGCCTCAGCCAGGAGCAGGTCAGAGGGCAGCAGGGACAATCCCAGCCCAGGGCATCAGGCATCTCCATGGGGACGCTGAGGGTCAGAATGGTGATCCAAGTCCTAAGAAGGCCAGGGTACGTCTGTTGTCAGCTCAAACTGATACCATGTCAGCATTAGCTTAAATATTCTGCTATTAAATGGACTTTCAATTGGAGGGAAAAGTCAGGGCCATTTCTGGTTGTAGCACAGTCAATCAATGTGTGTTTTTTAAATAGTAAAATACATTTAAATCTGAAGATGAGGGTTTTGTCTCACCACGCTTCCTTCAGCTACAAGAAGCCACACTCTTGCAAGCTGTCATCTTGATGGCAATTTGAACCACCTGGATGTCTGCTGGAGAAGCAACACAAGAGGCTGTAATCAATCCAGGAGACTCCTGGAGTACACTGAAGTTAACTTCCTAATCCAGGTATTAGAAGAATGGATCAGAGTTGAAGTGTTACTGGACCTAGTGCTCACCAGCACACAGAAGATCATTAAAAAGATTAAAATTAGGGATAGTCTGGGCTGTAGTGACCATACTCCGGTTGGGTTCTTGAGAAATATGGGCCTGGCAAAGAGCAGAATCAGGACCCTGAACTTCAAAAGAGTAAACTTCTAGCTGTTGAAGGAATTATTGGATTGGATCTCCTGGGATACTGCTCTTAGGGACACAAGAACAAAACAGATCTGGCATCTCCTTAAGGATACCTTTCTGAGATCACAACAGATTTCCATTTCCCAGCATAAGAAATGAAGTGAAAGAGGCAGGAAACCAGCATGGCTGAACAAAGACCTGCTGTTTAAACTGAGGGATAAGGAAATGCACAGGTAGCGAAAGCAAGTATGTGTGGCCTAGGAGGAATACAGGGATGCCATCTGGACATATACACATGGGACTTGGAAAACCAAGATACAAGTGAAACTGAACTTGGTCAGGGATAGGAGATGAGAGAGCAGTTCTTGAAAAGATGGTAGAACAAATATGCAGGGTAGAAATGTAAGGCAGAATCTTACTGCTCTTATCTACAGAAAAACTTCTAAGCTTTGAAGTTTGTTATATGTTGAATTTTTCAATGAGGAACATTCTTTTAGAAAATAGAGTAATAGGTACACAGAAGTATGTCAATATTTGTGTAATAGTATATGAAAAATTTTCTTGAGGTCTGTACATCTCATCCATTTATAATTTTTTTTTAGTTCTGGCACATCTTAATCTGTAAGCTTTTTGTACAATGAGAGATTTTTTATGATTACTTTCTGGATTTTCATATTAAATTATAGAGATTTCCAGAAAATGTTAAAATGGAATACCACACCTTTAGTTCACATTTTCTTGGGTTTCTTATCTACTTCTCCCATGGGAAAACTTTAATGCATATTGGGTACTGTTAGTCTTAAAAGCTGCAAATCCATCTTGTTATCTGTGCCTCCGATGGACAGGCATGATGTAGAGGTAGACACATGTCAGCAAATTCTACAGATCCTTGACAGCATTGCTAAGAATGTAAACAAGGGATGTAGTTACTACCTCTAAAAGAAATGGTAAAAATGATAAAGATGTTCTGTGATCTGGATTGCAACTATCAATGCATCTCAACAGCAAAAAATAATTCATTGATTAGTATCAGCACCAAAACACTAAGAGGAAAGTAATAAGCTGACTTGCCTATTTCCATTCTTCAAAGATTTTCATGTTTTTCCTTTTCAAGTTTACACTTCAAAGGTAGTAAACTGCTTCATTCATTTATATTTAGCAAGAGATTATCATTGAATTATCTGTGTAATTTTCACACATTTACTCATTTTTATTTAAGGGCAAACACCTGCCACACCAGGGCTCAGCTCTTAACAAAACATTTACAGTAAGTTTTTTTATGTGAATCTGAGCTGCGAAACATCGAGAAACAAAAATATGTGGACAATATTCAACTGCCATAACTTACATTTCATGTTTTTTGTTTTTTTTTTTTTTTTTACAGTTTTTGTAACATTTCTGTGTCTGAGATACATTTGGATTCTTGCACTTCAATGAACTATTAATTAAAACACTGAGAACAACTATCCATTAAAGAAAAACAAAGGAAGAAATAACAGCTCAGGTTTTCAGGAGACAAAAGGCAGTCAGAAACAGATTACTTTGCAAACATGGATGGTTTCTTTTTCTGATAGTACTGCTCATTTTCCCTGAGCTTTAGCAAGTTATCTTCCTGCTTTCTCATCTCTCTTTCCTTTTTATTCTTTGTCATTCCAGTTGTAAACAGTTCAGGATTAGGAATGTGTTTTGTCTCATATATTATGTAAGCTGACAGAAATTAGTTTTATTTTCAAACATTTTAACTTATTATAGTCTCTCAAACTAAAAAAATAGAGGGGAGGCTCTTAGTCCATGAGGACTTTTTTTTTTGTTAAAGAGTGGAAGGGAACCCAAGAATTTATAGACATATGGCTGAAATATCTGTGAAGGATACAGAACATTGAGATTATAACTATGGTCTAAATAAGACTGATAAGCTCAAGCTGGATTGATAATGTTCTAATTGAGCTCCCATTTATTTTTACCATTGTTATATCTCTATTGTCTTTGAAAAGAATTTTTGAAGCATTTTTGAAATGTCTCAGTTTGATGTAGATGCAAATTAAGATTTTTTTAGGTATTTTGATTATTTATATGAATATTATATATAAATATAGAAATATATATATACATATAATGTATATATATACAAATACATAAATATATAGACAGCTCCCATACTGATAGAATGAATGCATGTGCTCACATACATTTCACATAAATATGACTACAATGGCTATAGAAAGCTTTATATAATAATCTTTCTCTAGCAATTTCCACAGTTTTTCTGTCTGCTAGCTCTGGATTTCATCAGCCTAGCAATTCCATTTCATGATCTTCTATTACCTGCTCTTGGGATCATAAACACTTTATGTGAATTAAAGTCAGACTCGTAAAGAACGATCCTGAAAGATGAGGAAAAACTGTACAGCTTGAAATATTTTTTCCATCATCCCTATGGGCTATAGGAATCACTTTTCACTCACAGTCCAGTTCTTATGCTAGTATCTTTAAGTTTCTCACTCTTTAAAGAGTTCATTAATTTATTCAGCAGCAACAGGAGTAACAACAAAATAGTGAGTGTAGTTTGCATAGCCCACCTTAAAGAAAATTACTGGAATTTTTATTAGATAAATTTAGAACTTTCATACTGATATGACTGATGAATGGATTGTCTCTTCAAACAGAAGCAACTTCAAAAGCTGAAAAGAACAGCAGATGAAAAGAAGGTCATTTCATTTGACTTCTTTCAGCAAAAAAACAACCTGTAATGTTTGCTTCAAGCAGTTCATTACAGCTAACTCTGAAACTCAAAACCAGATTATAAACACAGACTGTGCTTGTTGCTCTCTCTCTCCTTCCTCCCTCAACTAAAATGACTTTTAAAAGTGTTTAAAACTTGCAAGAGCAAAATTTTGCCCTGGGAAAAGCTGGTAGTGTTCTTGACTTCGAAGAATGATGGCTAAGATCACCTGGGAGTACAGTTTGCCCCTTAGTAATGCATGGTGATGGAGATGTACACCAGCAATTGTTTGTGTGGATTGCACTGAGTTTACCCTAGGGATAATATAGATAGTACAGTCTGTGACAAGTACTTACATGACATGTGATACTCAGATGTGCACAGAATTCTGACCCCTCTTTCCAAGCGCTATATCACTGGTATCCCTGTCTCATATCTTTTCCTCATATTTCTCCCATTCCATTGCAAGATTCTTTCACCAGCTTTTACCAAGTTTCTTTAATATTTCTTCAAAGCTGACAAAATTTCATTGAAAACAAAATGCACATCTACTTCCTGGAAAGACTTTCAACAGTTTCCATACTACTACTACTACTACTACTACTACTACCATTTATGGCAATATAGACTAACTCATCTTCAAATTCACTAGTTTTAGCTACCTATCAATGGATTTATGTGTTAACATTTTATTAGTTTAATAATGTGCAGCCCATATAGCAGCTTTTTCTTTCTTTTCTTCCTTACTTCCTACCTTCCTTCCTTCTTCTGTTTTAGAAAAAATTACACATCATGGCATTTAAAGAATGTTAGTAATACAGGACTTTTTCAGAACCAGACTCATGGAGTTCACTGTACACTGAATAAAATAAAAACACATAATTAAAAGAAAACCCTCATGTAACTGTTAGAAATCTAATAAATCAGATGTGAATTATGTCATTAATATTCAAATAATTTGGTAAAGAACACATGTTCAAACGTTTATTTTCAAATTCACCAAGAGCCAGAGATACGTAATAAGAAACAAAACCACATACTAGAAAGTATATGTGCAGAATTATTTAATACATCTACTTCTATAGTTACACTGATACTAAAAGGAAACCTATTTAATAAATTAACCAAGTCTTGACATAACCTCAAAGTACCCTCTGTGTTGAAGTACAATACTGTTTTTCTTGTTACATGGTCACATCTAACTACTGGAACAGAGCTCTTTGTTTCCTGGCTGTTGTTACTGAAGCCATCAGTTCAGTCCAAGCAGTTTCTATTAAGGAAATATTTTATTCTTTTTTTTGACAGCTGACAGTGGGTTAGGTACCCAGTCTCTCACTGTGTGCATTTGTCAGACTCTTCAGTTAGAAAAACCTTGCTGGCGTTTACAAAATCTTCTTGAGCTCAAGACAGCTTACAGCCTAGTAAAAAATAAAAGTGTTCATTCACAGCATCCAAAACAAAAACAGCTATATTGTTTGCTTGTTTTGATAAAAGATGTAGTTAAAGAAAACAAGGTAGCAGTAGGACAGAACAATCAAGAGTTCTTCATTTCTTCCGTCTATCAAATCATGTTTGTACATTTGATAATGTTGTGATAAGGTTTCTGATTTTTTGCATTCCTTATTTCTGAGGTCACCTTTTAAGCGAGTATTCTTTCATATTTTAACATCCAGGTTTTCAAACTATTTTTTTTTCCAATTAATGCAGTTCAGAGTGCTTAAACAGTTTAAAATCTACTTAACTTTTTTCCTTTTTTTTTTTTTATTAGAATATATGAACTGATAACTTCTCTTCATGAAGTATACACATCAATACTTATATGATACATATATCAAGTATACATATGAGTACAGAGATCTGAGTAGTTTTTTTATACTATATTCTGGGACTCCAGTGTCCAATATATGGCTGGATCTCAAGAAGGAGAGGAAAAAAAGCTTGTCTTTACTTACTCAAGGCACAGCTGCACATGAGCTTCAGCTAGTAATGTCTAGGTACAAGAATGCTGCCCTTTGGAGACCTCAGATACATAGTTCAATCATTTGTGCTGATGATGCCCATATTATCAAATGGTAAAACATTTCCCTAAGTTGAAAACTTCCATGTTATTTGCTTTAACATTTTCATAAAACTAGTCTGCACAGGTGCAATAGTTCTTGAGAGAATTTGAAGAGCAGAAAAAAACTTGAGGATTTTGAAAACTTCAAAGTGGACAGAAAAGAATAGTTAAAATGACTTCATGGTTGGAAGTGACAGATTGTCCATTCAAAATTTTGCCGGAATGAAAATGTATTTTCAAATAGCCTTCATTTTATTTGCAAATGAGTACAGAAAATTGAGTAATTAAACTAAATTAAGCATGTTTCTTGGAATCCAGAAGTATTCAGAAATTTATCAGATAACAAATTTGCATTAGTGTCTCCCCACAAATGACCTGTGAATGTTCGCTTTTCTTTTGCATAATATTATGATTGCATATTTGTATGTAAGGAAGATTCCAGGAAACTCATGGGAAATTTCTTTTTAACAAGTCAAGATAAAACCTAAATATTTCTGTTGAGGTATGTTGAGATACCATGTTGCTGGAAGATAGTGTTATTTTTCAACTAAACAATTCCATGACCACTGAAGTAAAAACATTTCAAAACCAAGTTCTAAAATCCTAATAATTACATAAAAGGCAGCCAAATCCTATCTGCAGATTGCAACAGGTTCCTTATTAAAATTCATTTAAAATGTTCTAAATAAAATTGTATTTCCTTTATGCCTACTAATAGCAATACTTTGAGTGTATTATTTATTTTGCTGCATAATAGCACCCCACAGCCTGCACTGCATGAGATGTATTGTAACAACTTACTGTTGAAAAATATCAATACAGTAATCAGATGTTCCTGAGGACTACATGTAAATGACAAAAGAAAGTGAATGATTTAGAAATGGAAAATACTGTAAACAGACATAGGAACCATATCTTAAAATGAAGAAAGTATTAACCAGAAAAAAGAACAGCATGGATCAGGGGATTAGAATAAATAAAAGGGAATCCTAATGAGTGCAAGTAGAGCTTAAAGGCTCATAATGAAGATTTTTGTGACTGAAGTTTAAACATAGTTCCCTGTTGTAATCTATTTGGTCCCAGACACATATTCTGATAATAATAGTGCTGTATCCAGAATTGTTATATCTGAACAGCTAAGGAGAAAAGTAAAAGTTGGACCTGCTATGAAGAATCTTGTATCATGTCTGTATAACATTAAAATATGCTATTTATTCAGTGGGAAAGCTGGTGATCATTATACACCTCTAGCATAAATGCGTTTCAGTAATTAAGACTTTTTGTGGGCCAGATTATCAAAACAATTTTTTTCCTTTTTTTTATATAGATTATGGCATTAATTAATATCTCAATATTAATGTCCTTATTCAAAGTAGTTAGAAGTAGTTTTTTCAGAAATCTTGAATTTTTAGGACAGGTACATTTGATATACAGAAGTAATGTTGTCAAGCATAGAATATTACTTCTCTTAAGAAGGAGCATTCTGTAAAACATGTGATAATACAAATAATTATATACATAGGGCAGTCCTCACTCTTTTTAATTTATTAATGTTCATGTGAACAAGAGAGAGAGAGATGTTCTAAAGTAGCTTAGAAAATACCAAATAGTGCGCTGTTAACTACCAGGTTAAGCTTTTTCCCCTTCATATCTCATTACTGAAAAATGTTATTTAAAATGTAAATAAGTGTCTACATAACATTTGTGTCTACCTTAATGAAGAGCTTATGGCCATCCCGATTTTGAAAAGAATATGAAGTGTTGCCCAACAGTCAGTTTGAATAAGATCATATCATATGTACTTCATAGTGTCTATCTACCACTTCTTCTATAGTTCCATATAGTTAGCTTATTTACTGCTATACTCTATTGAAATTGAGCTGAATCAGTAGAGTGAACTTTAAGACCTATGAGCCAAAACCATTTTGTGTGCATTTTTCTGCTGCTAAGGGTTTATGATGCCTGTGGGCTTCAGTGTTAAGCATATTGCTTTGCTCAGTGAATAGTGGCACAGATTTCTACAAACACGTTTATTTCCAAAGCATGTGTAGAGTGTCTATAATCACCTTTCCGTTTATAACATTGATTTTTAATATATATGGTTAGCCTGGGATATTTTATAGCCCAAATGAAAAGCTCCAGGAACTAAATATCACGAAGAAGGAGAAGCATATAGTTTATGTACCAAAATTAGAAAATCATTTGTTTAAATAAAGTCAAGCTAAGCACAGTAATTGATGGTTTCCTTACCCCCTGAAGTTCCATGAAATGTCTCTGCCTCTGTATAGTAATTAAAAAGTGTCAACAACAATTTCATTGTTTCCAATGGAACTGTCAAGCACTGTTCCAAATACAAACCAGAAGAAAAGCTGCTATACATGGTATTATCTGGCATTGCAATTTGTAGTTTTGTGTTTTACAAAGACCAGCTGTCACACCATACACATGTCTCCATTAACAGTCAAGATTTTGACACCTTCTATTCCTTCTTTCTCAAGTACCAAGTACTTCAATTATTTTTCTTTAAAAAATATATATTGTTCTGACATTGTTCCTCTTTAAACCCTTATGATGAACAGAACCTGAAAGTGGAGTAAATAAAGTTTTTTTTTTCAGTACTCTTTTTTAGTACTCATCTCTGTTTAT
>JAPSGF010000002.1:3171722-3228870 GCA_035772895.1 Perdix hodgsoniae | reverse complement strand
AAAAAGAAAAAGAAAAAGAAAAAGAAAAAGAAAAAGAAAAAGAAAAAAAGAAAAAAAACTAGGACAACAAGAAAATCCAATTGACTGCTAAGACTGAGAGTCAGTTTCTCCTTTTGTAGATTTTTTGTTTGTTTGTTTGTTTGTTTTACAATAGTTAAGGGGGGAAAAAAGCCATTTTATACTAGTCTTCTTATTCCAATTCCTGGAGACAAAAACAATTAAATAAAAAGAAATAGATAAAAGAGAAGCACCTAATCCTCACGTTTACAGATTATAAGTTCCCAATATCTTGATAAGTTCTTCCACTTTTCAAAGCTAAGAGTTTGCAGTTTAACTGCTCACTAGCCTAATTATCAAAAGGAAAAGACTGCTGATGAAGAAAGATCGGTCATGATATTTCACGTGCATTAAAATGCTGTTCTTACAAACAAAGAATTATTATGGATCAAATAAAGACTATTCTTTTGTCTAATTTTTTCCTACATGTATTTATAAGAATGATAGTAAGATTCTTAATAAGATCTGATGTATTCTAACAAGATAAAATGTTTGCTAATATGAGACAGAATTATCTCTGGTCTTACTGCAAGAGAGAACATCAGATCATTTTAAATTTTTGTTTTTCTTCCTGCATTGCAGTGGTTATGTATGTCTGCTTCACTGCTGATCAGATTAGTTTGAAGAGAAATACTTCTTTATCAAGAAGGTTGGTTTTCCACAAACTGATCATGATGCAAGAAAACTCAATTTATTAGAAAATTCTGAAACTATATGAGTTCATATTTTCTAAACAAGTAAGCAACATACTCTAAAAAATGAATAAACCATATGTTTCAACCAAAAGAAGAAAAAGGAGTATCAGACAAGACACAATTTATCCTTATATAATTCATATAATTCTTTGTTTCTCTGAACCTGTGAATAGAAATAATAAATCCTACATCCAGATTCATTAAAAAATAGAAGTATAATTCATGCATTGTTTCAACAGACTTCAGAGAAGTCTAGGATACACTTTCAAATAAACACATTTGTACATAATATATGCACTTACGTAAGGCATAGCAGATATTTTTATTAATCCATGACATTTCCTCATATATTTTATAAGTATTAAATAATGAGATTTGTTAATAAGGAGATTAACACATTGGTCTCAGACATATGAAATCACATAAATGATACGGTTTGAATAGAGTATTTTAAAACATGGTTGTGCTATAGTTACATATGTATACATAGTGTAATAGAGATTCAGATTCAGATGCTAAACAGATCCTCCCCGCAATGTAAATACTGCACTGTAGAAACTGTCGTAGCAGGTAATAGTTGCAGCATTTTTGATCTACTGAAGCATAAACTGTGTAGAAATTGTTTTAAGTGCACTTTATAATTTTACTATTTAAGTATAAAATTGAAGGTTAGAATTAAAGTTCTATATCTATAACACAAACCGATGTGACTGATACATACATACAGTGAATAATCTAGAAGCACAAACTATTTTCTCTTGTGTGTTACAAACATTAACAACAGGGTAGGGTAATAAATGTCATATTCCTACCAGTATCTACAGCTTCTTAAAATACAAAATAATGTTTCAGATATTTGTTATGTTGACAGAAACATTCACCTTAATTCAAAAAATCAATACTGTATAAATGAACTCCTTATTCCACATTATTTCCCTTATAATTGTTTCTATAATGACAACTAAAAGATGATAGCATTGGTACTACTATAACGCCTTTTTTAAAAATATGTATATTATTAAGAGCTACATTATGCTGGCAAGTTCATCCCAGTTTTCCTGAATGCCAGAAACTGTAACTTCAAAATTTGTTCTTAGACATTCTCAGTTCATGTAGTGCTCAGAAGGCCTAAAGCTCAATGGAAGAAAGGAAGGTTGCTCACTTGCTATGTTTTTGAAGCCAGGAGAGTCAGGTACAAAACGGCAAAGAATCACAGAATGAAGAGCAGAAAGAAGAAACTGAAAGGGAAACTGAGAAGGATGAGGAGGGAAGCTTGAGAATATGATTGTTTAATTGCAAAAGGGAGAATATCAAATTCCAGCTCTCTCCTGAGCCAGGAAATGATGACTCTATCAGAAGTGATCAAAAGGATGTGTAGTAGATGAGTTCTATTTTATAATCTTATTGAAAAATTCTTTTTCCTTCAATTTTTCAAAGAATCATTGAACTCAGTATTTACCACGGGACTCATTAATTATTATTATACATTCTAAAGAGCAAATGTGGAAAGCTAGGCCATCCTTTTAAAGGGATCAATATAAAAATTTGAAACTGGACCAACAGAAAAAAAATGGCTTCTCTTAAAGGAAGAAGTTAGATGAGAGGATTTCTGGCTTAAATAGGCTTATTAATCAAAACTTCCAGCTCTAGAAGCCATTTTATGTATTATCTCTTATGATTATTTAAATTACATGTTCAGCTCAATACAAATGTCAGTGAAACACTATGTGAAAGAACTGACACATCCCTAAATTATTCTTGATAGATAAAATTTTTGATATTAGCATAAATGAAGGATGGAGCAGAAATAATAAGGAAAGCAATGCCTCCAGTTTGTTTCCATGTAAAGTAGAAGAGATATAAAGAGCACAATAACATTATTTGATAAAGTAAATTCTCAGCTACAAAACACTTTTTCTACAGTTGCCACCATTAGATATACATTTTCACGCATGAGGAACAATGGCCTGCATGCTATACTTGTACAAATCTTTATCAGTGGAGGTGAACTACTGCCACCACTGTTCAAACACACCATTCACTGCCTCAGTGTGCTGACATTCACTGTTTGGTCATCATAAACATTCAGCAAACATTGATGAATTTCAGTGAATGCCATTTTTCCCTCATAGAGGAATTCAGTGACACACCTTTTCTTCACATGAACTTCCATATGAAGACCATTTTGTCAGACTGCTCCTCTGCTACTGTCTGTCACATGCAACAAAATGTAATGGAATATTGGTGGGAAGGTTCAATCTACTGTCATACCAACAACATCTACCTCTGACTCTGGACTCATAATAATATAGAAGGCATTAATTTTGGAGTAGCTCTTGTGAGGAAACAGAAACTAATAAGTGTGTGGGAAGGCTGAGTGAAAGAATGAAAGCTGTCAAAAAATTCAATAAATAAAACCACTTGATTTCAGCAAAGATGTGTACACGATAAAGACAAATAATTCTATCATTTTCACTGAGCATCACTGATACAGGAAAACATTAGCTCTGGGGAACAGAGACAAATTTGAAAGTATTTCAGAAAATTTTAGCCTTACTACCATCCATTGTATATCCAAGGAGCCAATACTTTTTAGAAAAAAAAAGTTCTTCCAGTAACTAAGCTCCATATTTTTCTGAAACGTATTGTTTCTAGTGTTCTCAGTGGGGCTGTCAGATTCTTAGTAGAAGTGTGTCTCAGGGTACAAAGGTCCTGGTGAAATATTGTCAAAAAAAATGTAATACAAAATTATTTCAGCATTTGATCTTTTCATTGTTTACAAGCCCAGAATCTACTGTATTGTATATGTATTTTGAAAAGCTTACATTCATTGTTGTCTTTGTGCTAGGGAAGTAGTTAATGTACAAATCACAGGAGATTAATACGATATTGATCTTATGTAGCTAGATAGCTCTTCAGCTTTACCTAAATATTCCTGTGCTTACTGTAGGAAATGTTGCAAAACATTCAATTACTATGTGTCTATACCAGAAAATGAAAGGAATTTCAAGACTGCTGATGGTAGTTTGCTCATAGCTTTGAATATGATACAGATTCTTACCCCTACACAGAGGTGTCAGCTTAAAGCGTGTCAGATAACAAAAAATGCTCTTTTTTTAAGCAACATAGCACTCCATGAGATCAGGAGCAGGGAATCGATTGTATAGTTGATCTAGGTTTGAGTTTACTGCCTTTGCAACTGCTGTATCAGAATCAAGCCCAGGGAAGTTTCAGACACTGAAAGGCAACTACTTTCTGACAAAAAAATTACTTTTCTCCTGCATGAGTATCTCTTCTGCCTTGACCTATAGTGATTTTAAAAGAAGCTGTTTATCCGCATTTCATTTCAGTAACAGTTGTTGCCAACACCCCACTCCTGTGCCCATGCACCAACTTATTGCAAAAGGATCATAAGCACCTCTTTCAAGCATGCACTGCTTTCAACTTTGAAACAAAGTTTGGTGGTACCAGAAGCTCTTAAATAAGACTGAAACTGTCCTACATGAATACATCCCTCACCAGTTATTTCAACTATGGTGCTTTTAGTACATATCAGAACAATAGAGAAACAACTGTACAGCTGATTTAATCAAGGAGGAAGAAAAGCAACTAGAAGCACTGCTCCCCTTAGAGAAAAGCCTGATTGCTTGAATACTCAGTCTGTGAGAGAGTATTTGAAAGATTTAGCTTGCAGATACAAACTGGTGAATATTCCTCTAAGTGATAAGAGCATCTTGTCAGGTCCTGGTTTCAGATGACTTTCTTAAGAGTCTCTCAACCACCCATGCTGGAGAGGTAAGCTTTGTGGCCTTGGTTCTAACCTCTGGGTATCTAAGGAGAGCTATAATCCAGGTTAGGATTTAATAATCCCTGCGCACCATAGGTTCCAGTAAAATGAAATATATTACAATCAAATGATACAAGTGGCAAATATCTTCCAAACTGTACTAGATGGTTATAAGATTGTTAGAATAACTTTACTGCTGTGTTTACTCTCCACAAGATAAAGCATCCACTATGCTTTCTTATACTTATTTGTTAATATAACTTCACAGCTGTGTCTGTGAGAACTGCAAATAATAAATATATTTTTGTACACAGATGATGTTGTTGCTCTTAAGTAAATATGTATAGGGCTTCAAATCAAATCACTCATTATTGATACTGCATGGAGAAATCAAAAGTCCCAGAAAACTGATATTTGGATATTAAATGTGCATAGAACATGTATGTCAGAGTAAACATCAGGAATTTGCTCAGATTTCTAGTTTGTATTTATCTAAACATTGTTTCCAACAGTGACCATAATGGATACTAAGAAAAAGAGCAAGCATGCAGTAGATGCCTTCTATAGTTGTCTTAGATTTAGCTGAGATGGAACTGTATTTTTCAGAGTATCCGGTATGATGTTGTTCTGGTTCTGGGAAAAAACAACGTTGATAACACATTTGTATTTTATATATTTGTTATTGCTGCTAAGTAGTTTTGCACAGAGCCAAGACCATTAGCAGTGAAGTGTCCAAGGAGATAGGAGGGAACAGAATTAGGACAGCTGACTTAAGCTGGCCAAAGGTATATCCCATGCCCTGTGAAGGGCATCTATCTTGTGGAAGGAATTATGAAGAGGGTGGAAGTTCATCTCTCTCTCTTCTGCTGCTTAGAGGGCTAGCAGAATACTGATCAGATGGGATGTTGAGCAATTGCTTGTGTATCATTGGATACATTTTCACATACAGTCATAACTATTATCTTTTCCCTTTCTCTATCTTAGTATAGTTTTATCTCAACCTATGAATTCTACTTTTTTCCCCCCAGTGCTCTCCTTCATCCCACTATGAAAGTAGGGAACTGTGTTGTGCTTAGCTACCTGCCAAGTTAAACCACAGTACAGCTGATTGCCAATGGCAATCAATAGTTTAGGTAATCTAAGAATTATGCTCTTGCTATCATAGAAACATGGTGGGACCAAATCACACAACTGGAATATTATGACTGAGGGGCAATATGCACACAGCCTGCACTGTTTGCCCCTACCCCTCCTTTTCCAGTGAACCAGAGTTCAAATCAGAAGGCTGCCTTTCTCAGCTCACCTTTTTTTTTTTTTTTTTCCAAACTGTTGCAGAGAGGGATGACTTAATTCCTTTCTTTTTTTTTTTTCTTTTTTTTTTTTGATATCTTGTTCTATAGCTCCTGTACCTCAAATAAAGACTGTCATCACCTTCGTTTGCTTTGCAACTGCAAATAGCTGTCTCTAAAGAACAACCATAATCAGGTTGAGAGCTTGTGTTCAAAACATGTACTGGACCAATAAAGGACATTTTATAGACTACAAAACACTACTTACTCTACACTCTGCATTCTTTTTTGTTATTAAAGAAGCACTAAGAGCAAGCAAAACATACTGGAAATGAAGTCAGAATAAAAAGAACTATTCTTATCAAGATGAATGTTTCATTACAGGATATGATTGAGATATGTCATACCCAGAGTAAATTGTGGTTAAAAAAACCAAACAACTTTAATTACTCAAGCAGCTAATGAGTTCAGTAGCACTTCTTACTAAAGCCAACCATAATGTTGAAGTGCAATATGCTAAAGGAATTGTGTATTCTAAAAACGTCAGTCTTCATATAAATGATGCATTAAGAATGCTGCAGGCTGAGCCATTCTTTGACGACACAGCTGAGGTAGATACCTTACTGAAGAATATTTATGTCCTGAAAAAAACAGAAATAAAGCATTTTTCTTCTTGCTATTTTGATTAAAATATTCTGAGATAGAAAACAATATGGTTATTTTCTCGGGAGACACAGTTGATGATTTGGTCATTAGTCCTGTATGTGTAGAATAGGTCCACTGTATTTTAGAAAAAGTCAGGGTAGCAAAACTTGGTTTCAGATTATTTTAAAGGAAGGTATCCTACTCAAAAATAGGTACCATCACTCATTTTGTCATATTACTCATAGATATTACACTGTAGAATGAGATGAAAGTCAGGCTCTAAGAAAGTTAGGCCTAAACCAATTAATCTTTAAAAATGCCAGTAAGTTTGAAGCTGAGTAATAAGAAATCAAGTCATTTGCATGATGTGATATTCCAGGCACTTCTTGTTACCTGTGTATTAACTGACCTTTTTTTGTCTAGCGCTGTCATAAATTGGTGAGGCATGAAATGACCTATCCCATCTTGATTAAGAAAGATAAGAGATGAGTGTGGTTTATGTCCAAGAGATACTGATATACAGTTCTAGGCAATTTATCTTCTAAATTAAAAAACAAAACAAAAAAAAAAAAACAAAAAAACAGTAGATGGAATAATAATATCTGCTGCATGTGTTGTCTAATTTCTCTCTTCTGGAGTAATATAAATGAGTAGGAATTTTACAGCCATAAAGGATAAACATCTTAGCTTAATAAGTAAAGTACAGAACCTGATATTTTTGTTTTTAAATAAAATCTTTATCATTATCTTAGTTCTTCAGAACACACATGTTGATACAATTAGAAGTTTATGCAGATTTCTGAATCCTATTTTTTGAAAGCCTCCCACGTTTATGCAGACTTCTGAATCCTATTTTTTGAAAGCCTCCCACATGATCCAGGCAAATTAAAATTATGATGATGTTCATTTTACATCAATATTATTTTATTATTAGACTTGCCCTTTTTGACATCAATAATAGAATATTTTTTATCAGGGAATGCAATAACAAGTTCTCTACAGATCAAGCATGTCCAGAATTATAGAGCTATAAAACTTTATTACATAATTTAACTTCTAAATTTCTAACACTTGTGGGAGAAAAACTTTTAAATAAGGAAACTAAATATGTTTAAGTATCTGTATTTTTGTTATTTTTGAGAAATATACCTAATATTGCAAACTTTCTGGTAACTGAGGGAAAGATTCATGTCTGAGGCTGATGTATTAATTTGTTGATTTCTATTTCAAGATATGTTGCTTTAAAAGACATTTTGAATAAGATCTTGTTAGTTTTTTAATTGTTATATTTATTTTTTAATTTCAAAAATATCAAACTAAATATAACGAAATTCCTCACTGTAGTAAACAAGTGTAAGCAGATAATTCCTAGTATTGCATATTGAATGTAGCCTTTCCTCATCTGAAAAATGAAAATTAGGAACATATTAAAAGTTACATAACGAGAGTGTGAAGCACAGTTACTCATTTAATCTTCAAAAAGATGGTCAACAAGTAAGCTCAGTCTCAGAACATGAACACTTTCAAAAGCTGAATCTGCTTGCCAGTCTCTTCCTTCACCGTTTTCTGTTATGTATTTTTTCATTCAAGTTTTTCAGAGATTTACTATCTCACATAATTTGCATATTGCTGCATGACAGCTTGCAGAAAATTACTGCCCATATATGCATTCTTGGTTCATTATGAGTCTGCAAGTCTATTCCCTGTCTGGCTTGATTTCTAGTGTTCTTATTTGACCTTACATATTGTACCTCCTAAAGTACCTTAAAATTTGAATGTAATAGCAATTGCTTCTGACCTTTGACTGAATTCATTTTTGATAGTTCCACATACAAGACAGTAAGATTTAAAATCACATTGTTTTACAGTTCAGCCTAACCAGTCTGGTAACGGGAAAAACAGAAAAAAAAAAAGAGATAAAACTGAGTACTTCTACCATCCTTGATTTCTGATCTGCCTGAAAGCTGAAACTCACTCATTCCAGACTTAAAAATATGTTTGACATTTCCAGGTCATCCTCACTCTCTACTAGAGAAAATACAGTAACAAGCTTTGAAAATGTTCTTAGAAATATCATATGCAAGGGTATGATGTAGGAAAACTAAATTCATTTTGTCAAAGACTAATTTTTTAAAATACGGAGTTCATGAACAAATACTGAACTCAAACTAGGGAAGATCTAACAGTAATCCCCCTTTCATTCAAATTCTTTTCTAAGGATAATTTATTCCTGCACAGAAACATTTATCTACTATACATGGCCAGATTTGTTTGGGTCAAAACACAATATTAAATAAGGAAAACTTAAAGTACGTTTCTTATTAGAAATTGTGTTCAAATCTATCCATCATATTTCCTTGAACTCCTTTACACAAGGAAAATGAAGGATAAAACAATTTCAAATAGAGAAAGAAAAATCAACAAGATTTTATTTATTTTTTACATGAAAGAAAGTCTACGTTTAATTATTCTTCTGAGAGATTCCCGATTCAAATCCACAATGCCAACTTCTCATTCTCCCTCCTATCAGGAGCTTTTCCATTTCAGAGACTTGACACAGAAATAACAGATTTTACATCAATCTGACTGTACAGAAGTCTCCTGAATGTGCATAAAGGAATATATCCAGAACAAATAGGCAAGTCCTAAACTGCATCTACAGATGATAAACAGAAGCTTTTCCACTGGTTTCCTCTCTCTTCCAAGAATTCTTAAGCTGTGTAGGAAGATTGATACTTTCTGTGATTACACTCTTCCTGAGACAATAGAAATCTTTGGCTGAAGGACATAATCTTGCCATTATTTCTAGTAATTACAGTTTGTTTGACAAGAACCTTTTCCAAGGGGCCTAAAAAACTAAATTCATACGCAGAAAAGTTGAGTAACAAACTGGAGAAGTTGATAGGAATTTAACAACCATTATTAGTGCCAGAGATTTGGGGGGGGAGAGGGAGGGGCATATTTTAACCAATAAACCAATTTAATCTGAGCCCAAAGTTTAATTTCATTGCCTTCATTTTTGAAAGTAGGCTTCATTAGAAAATTTTGAAGAGCGGTTCTCCTGGAGAGAGGATGATTCCTGCTGCTAAGAAGGCTTAGCTAAATAACCAGGTGTTTCTTTGGCTGAATAGCTTTACCTATCAATTTTTGTAACGGATTAAATTACAAGTCCCCATACTGGGGACAAGATAAATGGAAGTAAATAGGAAGAGAAGGCAGCTCAGCTCAGAGGATAAATACACAAAGGCTTTACCATATGAGCCTTAAGAGGCACTTCACGGTCCCTGCCTCTTTGCCTTTTAAGAGGTAAAAGGGCTCACTCAAGACCACTGGACTACCTCAATTCAAACAAAATGAGCATCAAGTAAACTGCTAACACAGAAGTGCTACAATACTAGCTCCAACATCTTACCCTTAAAGGTGATCATATACTTGAGAGAAATAACACAAGCTATCATCCCAAATTAGAACCAAATTCTAGTTGTTTATCTGTTGCTGTAAAAATTCACTTTTGTGCAGTGTACAAGACTGTCCACACTGTATGCAGTTTTATCAGCTAAATGTTATCAGGAATTTTATTTGAACACAATCTTGACATTGCAATGCATTAGGGATTCTTGAAAGTAGAAATCTTTCCTGAGAAAGCATGTCTAACACAAACTTGTCTGCAACTAGAAGGTATTACTTTGGACACTTTTTAACAAGAAAAAAAAAAAAAAAAAAGGCTTGTGTTTTTTGGGTTTGGGAATCTTTTTTGTATAGTTAGATGTAGTATATACGGTAATTTAACAATAAAAAAAAGGCTCTGTCTGCATGGCTGTTGCTAATTTTAGCTTGAAGCTGCTCTTGGATAATACACAAGTTTGGGAAACTTATCTTTAATTTTGTTCTTGCATTCTACAGGAGAGTATATTTATGAGAGCTTTTTTTTGTTGTTTTTGTTTTGTTTTTAACATCACTGAAAGGAAAGTGAGCTAAATTGATTTACGTGTTATGTGTTATTGAAACAGTCTAGTTTAGAAACTGGGCTTGCACTGCTGATGAGGGGAAAATTTACTCATAAACTTGAGGGTAAATACTGGGGTTGGAACTAGAAGATATTTCAGGTTCCTTCCAATCCAAGCCATTCTATGAGTCTATGATATCTTTTAAAATTGTTAGACCTTCTTGTTTCTTGCACTCTTTGGAAGTGATTTTCTTAATCCTTGCTCTGTATATTCTAAAGTTTCTTACTCTCTATGAAGAATTCCAGTATGGAATTTAATGATAATGTTACATTTAATTAAAATGGAATATTATTCAGTTTAGGAAAGACTGTAAGAAGACTTGAGACTTCAAGACCTTCAAGAATTACTTTAAAGCAATTAATTACATAATACTTCCTCAGGATTCTTAGTTTCAATATCATCTGCATTTATATGAGAAGCAAGGAGAAGCCGCTGTATTTTGTACTTTCCGATTAAATAGGAGTAAGTTGTTTACTTGAAATTACTTAAGTATACAGAGAATGAAAAGAGTGGGAAATAAAAAATAAAGCTGATTTTAGTAGGCAGAGAGTGGGAAGTGATACACTCTGTGCTCTAGATATTAATTTACATACTTTGGTTAGCACTGCAAAAAGATTTCTTGTTCTGCTTAAGGTCTGAACTTGGGAAACTTGTGTTAAAGTCAAGCAGTCACTTTGTTTTACTCAGAAACAGAAAAGGAATAGTATTTTATTTTTAAACTCAGACACAAGATCTGTTACCATATATAAGAACAGACTACATCTGAAGTAATTCTCAGGGAAAGAGGTATATGTGTACATTTCTATACATGTTTGTGAGAGAAAGAACAACTTCATAATTAATAAACTTAAGAGGGAGGACAGCATTCTACATCTCAATTCCTGAAAATTGGGAAAGTAGATAATTAATACAAGTAAGAGGGCTGAAATGCAAAGAAAGCAATTTAATGTTTTCCTTCATGCTTTTACTCTATATTATAAACAAAAGCCAGATACCATCTCTTCCACTATACTCTAAAGAAAAGCTGGGATCATTGTTGTGTTTTTGCACAATAGTCCTGAATGAAAAACAGCATGGTGGATAAGTAAGATATGATTGCGCAGTGCATACACCTGAGCTCCCCTGGGCTGGCCCTGCCTTCCTACTAGGTGCTCAATCACTGTTTCTATTCATTACTTAGCACTTCTGCTACAGGGGTCTTGGTAGATGAAAAACTTAACTTGAACCAGCAAAGTGTGCTTGTAGCCTGAAAGGTCAATGATATTATGGGTTGCATCAGAAGAGGGATGGCCAGCAGGACAAAGAAGGTGATTATCCCCCTCTATTCTGAGCTTGTGAGGCCCCAGCTGAAGTACTGAATACAGGCCTGGAACCCACAACACTGTAAAGATTGGAGCATTTGGAGAGGATCCAGAAGATGGCCGCAAAAATGATCAGAGTGCTGGAGCATATCTCCTGTGAAGACAGGCCAAAGGAGTTGGGCTTGTTCAGCCTAGAAAAGAGAAGGTTGTAGGGATATGTCATTACAGACTTCCAGTATTTTAACAAGAGGGAAATCAACTTTTTAAATGGGTAGATAGTGACAGGACAAGAAGGCATAGTTTTAAACAAAGGGAAGGGATATTTAGATTAGATGTCATTGGGAAATATTTTACTGAGAGAGTGGTGAGATATGGAACAAGTTGCCCAGAAAGATTGTGGGTGCCCATCACTAGGGGTTTTCAAGGCCAGGTTGGATGGGGCCCTGGGTAATCTGAACTAGTATTTGGTCTAGTTCTTGCCTGTGGCAAGGGAGTTGGAACTGATTATCCCTGAGGTTCCTTCCAACCCAAGCCGCTCTATGATTGTGTGATTCTATTCAAATCACTAATCCATGGCTTCTAAGAAGAGCACATGCAGTTAATTCAGGTGAATCGTGTATTCTAAGAGCTACAGCATGCGTAAGGTGGAAACACTCCAATTTTTTCATTTTTCCTGTTTGCTGAAAATTTCCTAGTAACTTCAGAAAATGAAGTCCTCTTGAGTTTTAAAGGAATATTCTGGAACCTATGAGGAATATTCTTCATCTAATTGTGCCACTTTATTTCTTCACCCACTGGATGCCACACAGAAGCTCAGTGTTTATTATGCTAGATTTACCCCTGTGATCGCAATGGGCACATAGAACATCTGAACATCCAACTATTTATATTCCTTTAGCTCTAACTCTCCCCCACAGTCCTAACAAGTAGAACTACATCAAAATAAAGGTAGAACTTAAATGAGAAAGCTAGCTTCTACATTTAACTTTAATCACATATAAATCCAGAATGTTAGACTCTCAAATGTTTACCTCCATCAGAGCACGTAGATGTTACAGAGGTACTTCTTTATGTCGCATGAACACTGACCTAGAATTGTGGACATTGAGTCCTATATTACTATAGATTGATATAGATTCAAATTAGACACACTTCAGTTTTATAATACTGATGTTTCTGACAGATTACAACCAGAAATACAGTATTTGTACCTATAATGTTAGTTATCACTTTTATTTCATTTGGAATATTTATGAGGGCTGTTCTGAAAGTAATGCCTCCTATTTTATTATGTTGGCCCACAATGCTGTACGAGGATGTTGATCCTATAGCAAGTAAAATTTAGGAATGTTCCCACCAGTATTCCATTACTTTTTGCTTTCATGCGAGAGGCACTCTGACATGAAAGTGCATATGGAGCAGAGACACATAATTGAATTTCTCCATGCAGAATAAACTGCACCCACTGACATTCGCCAATTCTTGCTGGATATTTATGAAGATGAAAAAGTGGATGTGAGCACAATGATGCAGTGGGTGGTGCATATCAGCAATGGTGACAGTGATGTGATGACAAGTAATGTTCCAAATGACCATGGAGACTTTGACAAATGTCACAAGAAGTATCTTATTCATTGTTGGTGAAAATGCCTATCTAATGATGGTGAAAATTGTGAAAAATAGTGTTTTCTAGGTTAGAATTTGTTCTCCCATTGTTATTATGCTCTTTGTATCTCTTGAAGTTTCCATGGCAGTAAATAAAAGGCACTACTTTCAGAGTAACCTATGTAATAGCAGTTTAAGAGATTAATCTAATTACTCAACTTCTGATTTTTTATCTGTCAAGATTTGTGTTTATTAATCAGATTTTAAAGATGAGAAGACTCATCTTTATGCCTGCAGATTTTTAAATAACACATTATAAATGCATAAAGAAGCTATATTAAAATATTACAGTCTAAGTATTTAAATGTTAAAAAGTACAAAACAAACAAATAAAAAAAACATTTGATAAGACAATTGTTTAATTATTTGAAGATTTAGATCACCTTTTCTTCAAGGAGATTTAATTATATACAGGTTTAAACATGTAGATTTTCCTTCAAATATCAGCAGTAGAATATTCAGGGACAATATGTAATTCTGTATGAACAATACCATTAATGACTTATTACTGCTGAAACTGAACTAGTTCCCACATGACAGACAAGCTAACTACTTTTGCCAGCTGGGTTTTCTTAATGCTCATACGTTTCCAGACAAAGGCACAAAGCATTGAATGTCTGTTACAGAATAATAGTAGATCGGAAGCGTTACAGATTAAAATATATGCAAAAAGCTATCAGACCAAATGCACTCTTAATAATAATGAAACTGATACTGCAGAGTGAATTTAGGACGGCAGAATCAGTGCTGTTTTTTAATTCTTCCATTTTAAGGAGTTTTAAGGAGTAATATATAAACACAAGGAAATATTAACATGTCATTCTTTGCATGTGAAGTTATGTGAAGTTTAATAACTTGCTTTTCAAAATATTTACTGGAATGGGAAAGCAGTAGGTAATGATTATTCAAATAAAACAGAACAATAAAAAAAGAATTGTAAAAGAACCATATCAAATATGGATATGAAATGGCTGCTGAATATATGCTATTCTGCAGACAGTAAATCCAGACACCATCAGCCACTATAAATTTCTGTGGCACTACAATTAGTGTATTTATGGCTAAGTCTATCTCATAGAAATGTGTACACAGTATTTTAGGAAAATCATCCTTCTGTTCATAATGTCGCCTGCTCCAAATAGTTCCAAACAGTTACAGGAAGAACTTAGTTTCATTCTGGTTCACAGCTGACGGTCATTATGAACATATTGGCAAGGATTCAACATAATTCATTCAAACCATTGTCACAACCACAACTGAACAGCTTGAATTATAGAATTGAAAGAGAGAATTATTTTTGCTCAAACATTACATCCCCAAATCAATCTCATTGCTGCTCACCAAACATTTTCTTTGATTTTATTAAGACCTTAATTTGGGTGAACAAAGATCTATCTTATTTCTTGGGCATATACACTGGTGTCTTTCTATCTGCACTGTCTGACTTGTTGGAATACACATGTCATATTCAAAACATCATGGCATTTAGTATTCAAGAGAAAATAGTGTGAAAACCTCACTGTGTTAAATAGGTATGGGTTAAATGAATCACAGTAAATAACTCAGTGCTATCCACCTTGCTATCTACTGGGAAAAAAGTGTCAGTGAGGAAGAAGCCACTGAGGACACACTGTTCTCACTCCCTTTACTTACATCATTAAGTACATTACCTACTTTAATACATTATTATGTTTAATACATGTACAGCCTTTGCATATTAGCTGTTACAGCTCTGGCTTATAGAGACGAAAATGGTGCTGCTCTTGTCTTAGAGAAAATTGAGCAAAAGATTCCAGCCAACATATGCACAGTTGGACACTGCCTGCTTCTTCATACAGTGGGAAGGCAAGGGAAGCTTGTTCTGTTTTCAGTGGGGAAGCAGTGAGAGAAGTGATGTGATGTAGCTTTTATGTGAATACTACAAAAGAAATTATAGATTACTGCTGAAATCTATATTAACAACTGCATTTGGGGAAGAGAATTTATATAGTTTAAAAAGCAGATTCAACAGTTCTAGAAGAGGACTGAGTATCTCTGCTTTGTTCCACTGTTATTTTGTTCCATTTTGTTAATAAGGTAAGTTCACAGCTGTGCAATCACTGCCCTACTTTCAACTCTCTGACTGTAGTCAGAGTCTAAAGTCATGCAAAGAGAAAACTCTCACATCCTTCAGAGCAGAAATCTCACAATCAAAGCAGCAAAGTAGTCTCACAATCAAACTCGCTCAATGAAACAAAATATAGACCACATGAGGTCAGGTGGACGAGCCTATGTGTAATGTAAAATGAAATGAAATTTTATCAAAACTAGTTGAAATAAGATTCTCTGTTACAATTTTAATCGTTCCATTCTCTTTTTAAACCTCACATCAGTTTTTCTTTCATATTCTCTTTTAGCAGATGGAATTCTCATTAAGTATTTTGATTAAGATGAAACTGAATTTCTGACAGAAAAATCATTTAAAATTGATATGTATTATTGTTAAGAGCTTGAAACTTCAATAACATAAATACTATAATTCAGCATACACAGGCAATAGATGTGGTTTTCATTTGTCTTGATTTTATGAAATGTCCATGCCCACGAATATTATAGAAAGACATTTCAAACTGGCTCAACAGTAGCTCAAAATCTGATGTACAAGGTTGTCAAAGTTCCCCAGACAAACCAATTTATTTGACTGTTGAATCTGGAAAGTAATATTACAGGTATATAATGCTGATTACTTGAAAGAAATTGATTACATATTATTTTTACTTTGCTCAGTACAGCTGTCACTATGATGGCTAACAACTATGACTAAATAATAATATGGTATATAATATATATATATATATATATAAATATTACAATGTAAATATATTTTTATATAATATGTATAATATTATATCTGTACAATGATATTATATTAATGTAATATAATATAAATAAATATAACTAAATAATAATACTGCACAAAATCAAGACAGAAGTGGTAAGAGTAGTTAGAGGTAAGAGTAACTAGTGGTAAGAGTAATCAGAGTTGCCTTTTCATGTGAAAGTGCACAGATAACATCTCAGAAAAGCTTTTTTAAAAAAATAATTTCACCTACTATCTTCTATTCTTACAAAATTCCTGCCAGTTATAGTCTGCCTTCTTCATCTCTATTACTCTGTGCTTTGGAAGCATTATTCTTTCAGAAACAAGTAATTTAGGTGCCCTATTAGACAATATTACACTATTAGGTACCTTATATCCCATTTATTCATTCTTTTTTGAACTTGACCTATCTTAAACTGTCCTTTCTGTTATTTTTATCTCACAAGACTGTCGTATTTATCAACCCCCTCAGGACTGGGTCTAGTCATACCAAAGAAGGGAGAGAGTTCTGTCAAATGATGCATTGCTGCTTCTCCCCTCCAAAATGACACAGAGCATGCACAGCGTTGATTATAGAACCACGGTACCCTGAATCACCTCCACTGATTTTTTTATGTGTTTTGTGTCTCCTCAGCTGTAACTGTTTTGTCCCTGATGTTCACTAGTCTGTTTAACCATGTGATCTCTGATCTTAAAAAGCTTTTCTAGTTGGAAGATCTTCTGTTACATGAACAAAAGATCACTTGATCTTAATTTATGTGAATTATTAGAATAAGTTATAAATGAAGGTTGTCCTTGCTAGCTCCTTGGCCTGATTAAATTGCTCTCTGAAGAGGGCAAGCCAGACAGCCCAAGGACTTGTCAGATGTATTGATTTTGTCTTGCTGATTTCCAAATGATTAATCTCTATCACATATAGAGATCTCTTTGCATTATCACTAGTAATGTATCACATGAAGAGAAAAGATACTAACACAAGATTATGAAGACTGAAATGAACAGACCAAACTACACATCTTCCCTCAGCATAACCCGTGTTTATATTATATAGATTCAGAAAAGAGTCTACTCTTTACAGGCCCAGAGACCCTTTTTTCTGATTCTATTCCAAAGCAAATATTCATAGGAAACTAGATATAGTTTCATGTTTATTTCAGAACAGTATCAGAATGCTTTTTTGCAAAAGAACCAATAATCCTATGCTGGAAAAAATATGTAGGCCGAGAACAACATCCTCACATCTTTCTACCTTAATACTTGTCTCTTCTGTATCACCTGCTGTGCTTTTCTTTAGCGCATTATAAAACATGCATGGTAACAGAAGATGGCAAGATAGCATAAACATATTTTTCTTACAATTAACTCTGCATTGGTAACAAATTCAACTAGTGTGAGAATCCTTCTTTGTTTTTTGTCTCAAAGCTTTCTTCCTGAGGTATTTCTTGTTAGATAAGACTTCTTCAGATAAGACTGACTTGTCTAGTAGATGAGTGATGGGTGTTGCCATGTGGCAATCAACATTGCTGTGTGGACAATTTTAGCTGTTTGCATCTGGAAGAGAGTGCTCAGGACAGTTTACTGGCGGAAGATCTTGCCTGTGATGGAAACTCCAGCTTGCTATGGGAAACTGGGGGATGATGCCATTGTATCCTGTGAAGGCAAGGTACAAGTTGGTGCCTCTCTGCTTCCTCTTATCTGCTGGTAAGGCCAGGAAGATAGGAAACCGCTGAGACCACAAAGCCAGAAGCTGCCACTCCAAGCAGAGCTGACTCAATCACTTTGGATTTGAGCCGTCACTCCAAAGACAGCTGACTTGACCAATTTGAAAGCATTGAAAAGGGGCCATCATCATCTTGTTTGTCGTCGTCATTGTTGTGGCTGTCGCCATCATCAACAGAACAACAGTGCTCCACCACCCACCACAACTGAAGATCAAAGACTGGACTAGGAACCACACTGGATCCATGGTGGTGACTATCTCCCTCTTGCTTCCTATAAAGACTCCTTGCTTCTTCTTTCCTATCTTTTCTATCACCCTCCTTCCCTTACCCATTACCTTAATTCATAATAGCGTCCATCCTCTCCTTTCCCATTTCCCTAATTAACATCTGTAATAAACTGGTCGGACCACCATTTGAACCGTTGTTTCTTAATCTCACGCTGGGTATACAGATATTAAAAGAACCTCCTCTCCCTCCTATAAATTGGAGCGAGACAACTAGCAAAACTTTTTTTTCTTGTGATTTCATATTAGTACTATATGAAGTAATGCTTGAGAATGTGCTATTTTCTTGCATTTCTTTCTGCATGATAGATTCAGTTAAGGCCTCTATAGTAGAATTATTTCTTCTTAAGGCCACTGTAGTAGAGGCCACTATAGTAGAGTAAGAAATGCAATAAATGTCAATAGTAAGCATTTACCAACGAATGGAATGGTTACTAAAGAAAAAAAAGCAACATACAAATTTTACAAATAATGCAGACAGTAGTAGTCACTGGATTCAGACACAGTTAATAGTTAATGCTTTTCACACTGTTTTCATTTATCACTGTGACAACAAAGTTAGCTCCTTGATGTAATTGCATACAAAGGTAGGTAGATGCTATAGGGTTAGTTTCATTTAGAAATGCAAATTCAACGAAGGGTAGTCAAACACAATATTTTACACTTGTGCTTTAAGAATTAAGCTAGCTATACTTAATGTGTGAATGTCTGTTTATTGCAGTATCTGATGAGTTAGAGTCAATAGTATCTTTTAGGAGAAGTCTTCAGGGAGAGAAATGAAGAAGCATAACAAGAAATAAGAACTTTTTTGAGATAAGGAAGAAGTCACTGCTTACATACCTTACATACCTTACATACCATTACATACTTGGGCCATAGTGATAGCCAACATGTGAGGGCTGCAACAAAATCTTGACGGTTTAGCTTTTGTTGTTCAGACTTTCAAGATATTTTTTCATTATGACTACTTATTCCAAACAGCTAATAATAATCACATCCTGAATCCTTGTATTGGTAGTCAGCTTGAGAACCTGTTGTCAAGAGAAGCTGAAAATGCACTAGCGTTCTGTTTTTATCTTTTTCTTCCCTCTCAAAACTGGTATAATTTCTTTTTATTGAACTTCTAGAGAATTTCTCACCCTTGGCCTCCCCTCCCTCTAGACTATCTACTCTGCAAGACTGAGGCAGGATTACTTTCCTAGGCCATAGTGTGTGGTTTATTCTTCTGTTTTGCTATTTCTTTTTCCTTTGCTTAGCTGCTGCTCCTTTTTTTTTTTAAAGTAAAAGGTGTCTCCTTCATTTCCCAAGTTTGTGTTTTCTCAGTGATCAGTAATTGGCCACCAGTAAATTGTGTACAGTCCTAGAACCTCTATTTCAACCAGTGCTCACATTTTCAGGCCTTTATTGTTATCTCGTAATAAAACTGTACATCATAACAAGAGACACCTGATATGAAGCTTTGGTTCATAAAACAAGTGCTTGTAACAAGTTGATAACAAGCCTAATAGGCCATGACTTGAGCGTTGCACATAAAGCACAATTACAAGCTCATGTTGAAGTCTACTTAGTATAGTTTTGCAAAGGCAAAATGCATCTGCTTTACCTACACCTCTTTAAACATTCCAAGTACCGTCCAATACAAATGATAATATCTGTGATAATTCCTTGGGAAGCCTGATGTAAGTTCTTCATTAGGCTATATCTTGCATTCAAAATATATGTGAATACTTAAATAACAGCTGTGATTCAAAGACTGATCTATAGACATCCAGACCAAACTTTCTTGGGGAATTCCGTGAGCACTTGAAATTCTTTGCAGTGTTCGTGTTTAGAATTAAGTAAGTGCTGCATGAACAACTACAGTTTAAACAGTCATCAGATTAGTCTGTTCCAAGGCTCAATCCATTAGATTGTGTACATACTATTACCATGTACCATGTCACAATTTTGCTTGAGTGTGCCATTGTGCACTCTGGTATTTCAAAGATGTACTGCCCTGATTATTCATATTGGATATAGATTAGTTCTGGAATAAATTAATTGGTAATCTTGCTTAATAGCAGAGTGGATGGGTATATTATTATGAAATATAAGTAGGAAATGTATCTAGTTGTGCTTTAATACTTCACTGATATATGCAATATTAATCAAAGCCATACTATTCATAGGATGCTTACATTCATGGAGGCTTATATCATATGTTTTAGTTGCAATCTAAAATCAATTAATCTGTTCTGATAATGACAATTAATATGCTGTGTCTTATGGAAGAAGCAGTCTAGTTGCATCATCATGCAGTCCATCCAAAGAATGAATATTAAATATGTATCAATCAAATAAATATTAAATATGTATCAAATAAAAAACACTACATTATCAATGGAGATTTTTGTTTCCATTTGTAAGGAAGATATGTTTCATTCTTCTCAGAATTACGTCTGTATTCTAACTCTTGTTATTTAAAAAGAAAATGAAACAGAGGAGAAAACAACAACAGTAGAACAGTAGAAAGTATTCCAATAGCAAGCGTCATATAGAAATGCAGTACAATAATGAAAGCACTTTGTAAAATCTACTGTCACGGGAAGAAGGAAATAGCTTTTATGTTTACAGCATTTACGTACCTCTGCTTGCATCTAGTCAACAGTAATATATTGCTCCAAAGCCTTTTTATGACTTGCTTTTTTCGCAAGTTCTTGCTTTCCTAGAATCTTATCTCAATTATGGAGATTTGAATCTGTAGGAGACCATGTACAAGGGCTTCTCCAAAAGTAGTGCCTCTTATCTTATTATGTTGGCCCCTAATTCCAGAAGTGGATTTTGATGAGACAGCAGTAGAGGCTGAAAGTTCTCACCAGTATTCCATTATATTTTGTATATTTTATATTAATATTTAATTACATTATATAATATTTATTATAACTATATATACATTATATAATTTTCTATATAATATACATAATATAATTATAATTATATGAAATTGCATAATTACATTATATAATATATATTGTACATTTTATTTTTATATATAATTACATGCAACAAATGGCAGTCTGACAAAATGGTATCTGACATAAAAGCGCATGTGAAACAAAGGTGTGTAAGTGAATTCCTTTGTGTAGAAAAAGGTTGTACCTGTTGATGTTCACTGACACTCGCTGAACATTTCTGGAGACCAAAGAGAGAATATGAGCACAGTGAGGCAGTGGTTGGTCTGTTTCAGCAGTTGTGGCAGTGACATAAAAGACAAGCTACCTTTCAGCAGCCATGCAGATTTATATGAGCATATTACTTAACAGTTCTCAGGTAAAATGAACAAGTATTCCTTAGCTCCAACATGATAAACATGCCATACAGATCAGTTAAAGTATCTCACGTGATCTTATGAACTTGTGATTCAGTGATCAGTTGGTATGCTCTTGATTACCAGCTACTGAAGCTTTCAAAAGTCTGTTACTTCCTGGAAGACTGGCTTTTCAGGTCTTTAAAGACATATGAGAATCTTCTACAAATCAAAAGGAATAAATCATTGAGCTTTCTGCTGATTGGGGATCATGTCTTCAACTTATCAGACTGGTTGTCAGCTAGTAAGCTACTAAAAGATTTGATATATCTCAAGGGGGTACCTAGAAGAACTACTGAAAAAGTAGGTCTTCTGAGAAGAAAAAAATTGGGGAATAGATCAATTGTAGGTAAGCAGTACAAAATATTATGCTTATATGATTCAATCGAGGAACTTTTCTGTTATTCTTCACTAAATTAGAATATTACTTTGCTAATTGATTGAGTTAGAGCCACTAGCTAAATGAAAAATATTGATTTTTCATTATAACAGGCTTCTATATCGTCAGACACCTTGTAATCTACTGAAGTGAATGAAAGATAAAGCCCCAGACATAAACATATTCCAGTATTTAAAAATGTATGAAAGATCAGGTGCAGCTTTTAAAGATTTCCTGGTATTACTTAAATTCCAGACAGTGTCTGGCTGTTTTTCATGTACAATAAACCCATCTTATTGATAGATAATAAAAAGTAACGTGTTCCAAAACAGGTGTCATTATCTGGCAAAAGATACGCCTGAAGTAGATATGCTTTGCTGTTAATAAATATGAACTGTGTTTTTTTCAGATGTCTATTATATAGTTTGCTCTGAAAGTAATGCCTCCTATTTATTTCCATGAACACTACAACAGATACAAAGAGCATAACTGCACTATTTGAAAGAGCAAATTCTCAGTGATAGTTATGCATTTTTACCAACAATAAACAAAAGCCTGCATGCTGTGCTCGTACAAATCTGCACAAGCAGATATAACCCGCTGTCACTATTGTCACTGCTTAAACACACATCAACTACCTCACTGTGCTCACATCCTCTGTTTGGTCTGCATACTTGTTCAGCAAGCATTGATGAATGTTGATGGGTGCATGGAAGAATTCAGTGACGCACTTTTGCATCACACACACTGCCATATCAGATGTCATTTTATCAGACTACCCCTTTGCTGCCATCTGTAACTGAATATTGGCGGAAAGGTTCAACTTCTATTGACATGCAATAGACCAACAGCTGCTTCTAACATTGAGGGGCATCATAAAAAATTAGGAGGCTTTACTTTCAGAGCATCCATCTGTATTAAAGTAGACAAAAAGAAGTTGAATATTCTAAATTACTTTATTTCTTGTAGGAGAAAACATTTCTTTCTTTTTATTCAATTAAGTCCGTGTTTATAGTCCATTCAAAGTCAAACGACTACTGAAAATCAAGAAAGAATTTTTGAGTACATAATTGTAAAGAAAGTGTTATAAAAAGAGATCCAGAAGGCCAGGAAAACAAGAAATAGTTCAATGAATTCGCTACCACAAATGTACTCATTTTATTATAAAGCAAATAGTTATCACTGGAAAAAAAAAAGCCCAGATAAACATTTTCCTAATGCATGGAGACATTTTATTTATTAAAATCTTGTTTTGCTTATTTATAATTGAATTTCAATTTCCTTTTTAATAATGGTGACAAAAGTAATGAGTAAATGTAGACCAATTCTTAAGATAATAACAAAGATCTTCAGTCTTTATTTGCAAACGTAATGGAAATTCAAAAGTTACATATTTAAATAAATGCATATTAAATGGAATAATTGCTTAAGTAAACAGATATAAAACATAAAAATGGCTTTTATCAGCATTTCTTTGGGAAATACCTAAATTAGAAAACAAAATATTAAGATTGGTTATTTACTGTCTCCTTACCTCAATCTACTCCACAATGAGATCTCCTGAGGAATAAATTAAAAAGCCCAGAGTGCTGCTGAGTAAGCTCATCCAACCAGTATCTGGAGGATCAGAAGTGAGTTTCATAAATTTCCATTTAACAAATAAAAGATCAGTAATGCTTGTGCTGTAGAGAAGTTATCTATTAAGGGATGAAAAGGTTTATTTTGTTTCCGTTTTAAAATTTTTTTTAAATTTTATTTTTCTCTGAGCAGAAATCTGAGTGACTTTGGACACAGTAGGAATTGTGAAGATTTCTAGGACATAGACTTGTTTGTCATGGCTGACACACATAAAGTTCTGTCATGGTTTTACGTTTTTTGGTTTTCAGTATTCCACATCAACACATCATGTAGTGCACTGGAACTAAAGTGTTAATACTCCAGCTCCATGTACCTATCTCTGTATGTGACGGAAGTCATGAGATCTGACCCTTCCGGGGGGGGGAAAGCTCACTTACTGCTTGTCAGTGGGCTCCTGGAGATTGCGTTTTCCTGGCCATCCCAAACTTTTCAGGTTTGACTTGGTCTCGGGAACTCTCTCTCCTATCTTTTTTGATTTATTAGTCTCAATTTCATTTAGATCTTATTATATTGTGTTATTTTGCATTTCCAATATCATAGTTAGTAAAATAAGTTTTCCTCCATAGATTGTTGCCGCTGTTGTTTTTCTTCCCCTCCTTCCTTCCCATTTTGTGTGGGGCCGGGGGGCGGGGGGTAAGAGGGGCAGGGGTGTATTGCCCCCTGTCACGGGCATAGATTGATCTAGTTAACACCGTGACAAGTTCATATGCTAAAGTCTACTGTCAGGAACGTATTTTGTTTCATATATCTGCAAATTTTCTTTGAGAATACTGATGAAAACTTTTAAGATTGTGAGTTACAATGCAGTCACTACATATTTATTTCATATTTACCAGAATCAACGTTTACAACTTTCAGGGTTTAGCAAGAGAAGGACAAAAATGAAAACTTAAAAGAGATCCAATGCTTATTCTATTGTTATTAATATAATAAGCATATTATATTAGAGATATTTATATTTATAGAGAAAATACAGAATAAAGAATACTATTGAGTGATAGAAGACATAGGACTTTTTAAAAACGTACCAAACAAAGTACACTGTTAAATACTCTGCAACAGTTTAGGAGCATATTACCAAATTAAATTAGAAATATGTATTTGAAGTTAAAATTATTAAATATCTTTACAATATCACAGAGCAAAAAAATAATGCTTCTATATATATGGCAAACAAAATCTGTTGCCAAATAAAACATGGCAACCTCAATTAGTGTCCCGTTGTAAAGTGCTCTGACAGCCCCGGCCTCTTTTATGGCTTCTAGCTCTCTCGAGCCCCAGCCTGGCCCCGGACACTGGCCCTCGCGTATCTCGCCCCGGCTCTGGCCCCGGCTCCCAGCCTAATGACCACTCACACACTTTTTATGACACCAATATGATGAGCAGTGAAATGGCCGTTTAATGTGTGGCGTAGTTTGCTTATATACAAGCCCCTTCTTCGTTAACACCCGTTAAGCATGCATCATAAATCAATCACAGAGCAGAGGAGGGCCTATTGCGTCACATCCCGAATCCCCGCAGATTCGCCAAATTACAACATCTCTCCCTCCCCATGCTCGGCAAAGAAGCTTTATCCCGTTACAGTACACACGCAGTACACACCTAAAATTACCTAACACACCTATCCTATATATCTAATATACCTCTACCTTATCTCTAGTCATTATCTCTTTTTAAAACCTACAATTCTTATCTATCACTTTAATTGAGCAAAGAATTAAAAGCCAAAAGCATCCTAAAACTCTGTGCCTAAATAATCACGCAAACACACAACACGAGCCTATACCTAATCTAATTATAGCCTATCGTGAAGCCTATGATACTATGTCATGCTAACTAAGCAGCATGGAAAGCATCCTTATAACGCAGAGGTGCGCAGATCATAATGCAAGCAAACATCGAGAGCACTACTCCTACGTTGTTAAGCATCTGGAGAAACTACTACAGAACCCAAACAGTCCTCGCAACCAATTTCCGAATGGGTTGTTGTCCATTCCAACCTTCTTGGTGTGTTCCATCCGCCTGTCCAACACAGGAGGACGGTGTCCCATTCTCGCAAAAGGCATGCAGTGAAGTTCGCGATATCAGGTTGCGCTGAGTGAACTCTCTGGCAGGCGTCCACCCTTGATGTCCTACAAGGCACACGCGAAAAGGTGATGAGGCAGATCACGGGCTTAGATAGAAATCCTGCTCCGCTGTCCAATTAGCTCAAGTCACCTAAAGATTCTGGGGTTGCTGTAGGAGGTAGACTCTCTCTCCAAAGTCTCCTAATGCTAGTAAGGAAAGAACACAACAAACATCACACAGATTCATGCTGACTTTCAGCAGTGGCTCCTTATCCGGCAGCGCATCTTTTGATTGGCACTGGTTTCACTGTGCCCACCAACAGCTTCTGAAAAGAAAGACCTCTTGTCTTGTTTATCACTTAGACCTGAAAAGAAATCAGTCGCATTTTCCATGAAGTCTGCCTGCCAAATCTGCAATGGTCCGAGACCGCGGGGGTTAATCCCAACCCCTATCACAGGTGCAGAATTACAATGACATGCCTGCACGACACCACAGGCAATGGACAAAGGAATTGAACTTGCCCTTGATAGTACATGAGCACCTATGCAAAGAGTGAAATGAAGGCCATGGGCTTCATGAACGGTGGACACCTCTGTACCTGCAGCTTTGTCTGCTACTGCATTGGCCATAGTGAAAAAACCTGGCACATCAGAGTGGCTATGCACATGTAGGATGGCAACTGAAGCTGTGCGCCAGGCTAAAGCCTCTTCTAAGATTCTGGTGGCTTCCATACTTAGGAGACCTTTCTGCCCCATTCGAGCAAGCAGTTTGGCAGCAAAGGCAGAATCATTAATGACGTTGCAGGGTATCTCTCTCCAAAGGCGTATGGCAGCTGCTACTGCTAGTACTTCAAGCATCTGCATGCTGACTTCCCAGTTTGTAAAAACCTCAATCTGCCAGGTATTGCCAGAACCCTGCCATACCACCGCCCCCTGACCTGTAAGGAGTTCAGGGAGTGGCTGTATGTCGCAAAGCGAGCCTGGCAGGTACAGCTCAACTGTGTCACCACAGTCTTCAGAGAGCTGCTGAATACTGCACCGAGACCTAATAATATTTCGCGATATGTGTATCCAAGCAGCATGATTTAAAGCTAGCATCATTAATTTCCCCATATAACATGGACCTTCTATAGGGTTCTTGGGAGCGCCTTTCCAAGCATGCTCACCACAGATCACAAACATACCCCCTGTCAGTGCTTTGGCTGAGTCACTGACCCACAACGCCTCCTTGTCGTTCCCTAAGATGTCATAGGGAAACCCACAGTAAGACCCACACCACGAGAATGCTTTGGTGTCTATAGGGTTAACCCAAGCAAGCAGTTTAAGCTTATGCTGTTCCTCATCCCAAGGCAGAGCTGGCATGACCAATGGTTTGGGCAAGGGTGTCAGCGGCAGCTCATCCAGACGCTCGTGGGAGGATCCTTGGGCCCTAGGTTCCCCCCCACGTCATTTCTCTGCAGCTGAACCCCAAGACTCCTGCACTGTCCTCCTTTACTATAGAACTGACACATAACTCTGCCTTTCTCCCCATCCTTTGCAGTTATGCACTGAGCCTTAATGTGGCTGTATTGCAATTGCAATTGTGATTGAAAGCCTGCTCCTGATAACATCCAGGCTAGCCCCTTGCTAGTCAGGGGGATGGATTTCTGCTTATCCACATACTCAATAACTTCCCCCGGTGTAGAAATTTTCACAGAAGCTGCACAGAACTGATCTTTGACAGTCTCAAAAAACTTTTGTTTAAGGCAATCCACAATTACAGGACCATAAATGGCTCTTGGTGAGTCTAACTCCTCAGCCGCCTTAATTAACTTATCAGCAAATTCCTGAGATAGTTCTGTCAGGTCCTGAGTTATTTCATACCTAGGAGTAAATGGCTTTGCATTACAAGCCAGAGATGATCTCAATCCTTTCTTTTCTACCACTTCTATTAACTGTGCGACCCCCCCCCGGGTCTAACGGAATCCACCACGGCCCCTCCTCCCCAGCAACCACGGGGAACCACGTGGGAAAGCAGTGACTCTTCTTCACCCCCTCCTTAGTTTTCTTCCAAGCAGTGGCACGCCTACTTCCTACCCTTTTAGGGGGAGCATCACCATGCCCACTGCACGCCCCTTGACCAAGTGTGGGCATATCACCACCCCTTTGCTCCACCCCTGTCACCGCCTCCGTGAGTGATGTACGACTTCGCAGCGAAGGATACAGCTGCTGCTGAGGATTTGGAGGAGGCGACCCAAGGTCTTGTGATAAGGTGTTCTCGCTCGACAAGGATGCCGACGGTTGCTGGTCTTTTATCTGAGCAGAGACGGTCAGCTCATCTGGCGCCATTTTAGCCAACCGTTCCCCCTCGGGGCATCTGGAAGAGAACACACTTCTCGACCGACACCAGCCTGCTCCTTCTGGGCCCCCAGGCGAGCCTCCAGAAGAGATAATCAAACCAAGTGAGCTCCCACCGCCTGGGTCTGGGGAATCTGGGGAGCTGAATCCCAGCTGCCGAGGTTCCCTTATCACTTTCCCCTCTTCCCTGGCTGCTTTCAGTGCCATCTTGTTCCGCAGCACGTCCCTAGGGGAATCAGAACCTCCTGCCCGCAGCAGGTTCCACCCCCCGGGATTAGTCCCAATAAATCTCTGGCAAGGTTTTCAGCGGTGTTTTCCTCCCTTGCCGCTTTTAGGGCCCCTAAGATCAAGCTCCAGGTCTTTAACTCTGAAACACCCTTCTGAGCACTCATAACATGCTGCGCGAGTGTGAAGGTGAGATCATCCCATCTCCGGTGGTCAAGAATCTCGTGGGGGGGATAACTGAGTGAATCTCCTCCTTAGAAGGAGAATTCTTGTCGAAATAATCCTTACAAATCCTAAGTAATACCTTAATAACGGAATCCATTCCGGTGTAATCACCGTCCCGCTGTAAACGCCGTTCAGCCCAAAGGCACTTCTACCGTCTCGCCCACGGTAGGGTCCTGCGGTCCGTCTCGCAGCAAACTGTCGCACTTCACACCCGGAATGCCCCTCGCACGATCCTTGAACAATCCTCGCACGAGCTTCACACCGACCCCGTCTGTGCCTCCAAAAATCTTACTAGAAAGTTGTGACTTTGAACAGTAGACAAAACATACAGTAAGCAGGAAAGAATTCTCTTTCATCCCAGGATATAAGACAAAGGCAAAAAAATGTTTCACTGAATTGAAGATTTATTTGAAGCATTATGTACATCAGTTTCTTATCTTCTTCTACCAAGTATGTTAAAAGAAAGTCATAACATAGACAAAATACTGTCCAAAATACCTGATTTTCAAGCTCTTTTACTGTCTTAGTTTTCATCACTTAAAGCCAAGATCAGAAAGAAAATCACGTAGAAATTTTCAAGAGGAAATGAAAAACAATTATTTACATTTTTAGAAAGACATGCACTTTTACAACCACTTCCATCTTTGACCAAGTCCACCCAGATTTTCTTTAATAATCAGTAAATAAAAAAGTTCACTTTGCTAGTCTGTAACTTTCAAAGAAGTAAAATGTAAAACACTGAATCTCCTGCTACAACTAAGGAAAGAATTTCAAATGTCAGAATGCTATAGTACAAGATGAACTACTATTAGACAAGAAATATTAGGATGCTTAACTGTACTTAAAAAATATAGTTCTCATGCCGCAGTGTTGATGTCTACAAATTAGATATATCCAAAGTGTCTGAAATTTATGATAACTAGTTACCTTATTATTACAGACAATGTTGTGTTTGCAGAAATATGCCTGATATATACAGATTAAAATGGTTGGATACAGTAAGTGATGATGCAAGCTTCTACATGATAAAAAATTTACATTTCTACTTATGGTCACATATCATTAGAATTTCTGGAATATAAAATGAAGAGAAGAAATCTTATATAAGTGCAGGGTTGTTGTGTTTTGGGTTTTTTTTTTTGTTTGTTTGTTTCTTTGTTTTGTCTTTTTTTTTTTTCTTGTTACTTTTTTTTTTTTTTTCCTTTTTTTTTTCCTAATCTCAAAATGGAAAAGAAGGATCAAATACAAAGTAGGGAAATGATAGAAGCACATGGGAATTGTTAACCTACTGGATTTCTTTCTAGTTCTTTGAATCCTCACATACCTGTTTATAATTGCTTATTTTACATCAGGTTTTCAGAATATTAAAAAGTAAAAACTCTGTGCACATGAAGAATCTGAAAGTTGATAGAAGTTCACTGTTGCTTGCAAAAGCATCACTTCATTCAGATAGCTTAAAAGAAAACCACAAACTTGTGCTAAGCATCTTAACTTTGGAAAGATCATCCAAAACTCAAAGCCTTCTGAGCTTCATTCATGCCTAGTTACAGGATGAAGATTCTACATCATCTGGTTTGGACGGGTTCTGTAGCAATTTTCATTTCAGTAACAGTTAAAAGGAGGGAAGTACTGAATTTAATTTATATAAGAATTTTATTTAATTTGTAAAGAATAACAGGTAAAATAAAGAATAAACTGCCCCAAGCATCTTCTTCTCCAGACTAAGAAATCCCAGTTCCCTCAGTCACTCCTAATAAGACTTGTGCCCCACACCTCTCAGCAGCTTCATTGCTCTTCTCTGGACATGTTCCAGGGCCTCAACATCTTTCTTGTACTGAGGGACCCAAAAATGAACATAGTGTTCAAGACGCAGCCTCACAAGTGCTGAGTACAGAGGGATGATCACTTCTCTGCTCCTGCTGGCAACACTATTTCTGATACAAGCCAGGATGCCATTGGCCTTGGTTGCCTGGGCACAGTGCTGGCTCATGTACAACTGAATGTTGATCAACACCCACAAGTCCATTTCTTCTAAACAGTCTTCTAGCCACTCTGCCCCAAGCCCACAGCATTACCTGTGTTTCTTGTAGGCAAAGTAAAAGATCTGGTACTTGGTCTTGTTGAAATTCATCCCTTTTGCCTCAGCCCAGCGACCCAGTCTGTCCAGATCCCTCAGTACAGCCTTCCTACCTAAGGCAGATTGACACTTCCTTCCAACTTGGTGTAAGATGCAAACTTACTGAGGGTATACTCAATCTCCTTATTTTCCTTACATTAGTTAATTATTTGCCTCGTCAAGAAGAGTAAAGTACACTAAGACAGGTAATGTAATGAAAAATGAAAAAAGTACAATTTCTTTAAGAACTGATTAGCTGAAACAGACTTCTGTGAACTCAGTGAGTTAGGAAGAGAGCTCTTAAATGGGGTGTGTTCTATAGCTGGGTGTGTCTGTGCTAGTAGGGAGAAGGCTGCACTAGCCAGTCAAGAAGGGAGAAATGGTGAAATGACAAAGGAAGGAATTTGATTCACATTTATGAGATTTTAAACTTTCCATTGCTGTTACCTCAGTGTCTACTTCTATTAAAAACAATAAATAAATCCACAAATAATATTTAAATGTTTTGTTGCAACCTATACTAATCATCTGACTGTATTAGATGCATAGTTTTCCAGAATGGTTGAATAAACCATAAACCAAAATAAACCAAAATATATATTTTTTTATCAATATATCTGAAAAGCATGTTACATCTATACCTTATTGTTTTTGATACCTCTTTTATATTTTGTCATAAAGAGTTCATTTCCCACTTCATTTCTTTTTTTTTCTAAAAAACAAGATTTTTTTATTGTAGTACCATTTTCTAACAAATGCTTACATAGCACTGAGCTTTATTCTTCCAACTTTGGCTTTCTTAATTCAATACCATTTGAATATAATTTTTCATTTTAAATTCCTTTATCCTGCTTTGTTAGGATTTTCTTCAGCTTAAGAAATATTTGCTTTGCTTTGCTTCACTTCTTTATTTATGTCCTTCAAAGTATTCTCTTCACTGACTTTTCTATTGCAGCAGTGTTATTGGCAACTTTTTGTAGTAAGCTTTTTATGGCAGTTTGGTATTCCAATATGAATTTTCTTTATCTGGCTGTAACCAGGACCTCACTCTTCCTCAAGACCTATTATCCAAAGCTCAAGAGGGTAGGGGTTTAAATAGCTCTAAACGTGTGATTACTGAAAACTGCACTTCCTATTCTTGTGTTGGTTTATGTGCATATTTTTCTATGGACTTTGTTTATTTGAAATATGTGTATTGTGATTAATTCTAAATTAATTAAATTTAAAATCAATATAATAAATCTAAATAAATAATAAAATATAATAAATATAATAAAATCAGTAAGATAAGTTTTATTAAATTATTAAGTCAGGAAATTTATGATATTAGCCAGATATTTAGGAAATTCTTATTTTGCGATTCAGAAAGTTGTAGTCCTTTTTGTTGAAAAGGATTTTTGCTGTTGTTAAATTTTGTTTAAATCAATCAAATATAGTTACACTACTCACCACAAAGAGCAAATTTTACCTAATGCGTTCATCTTAAGCACAGTAGAAATTATAATGATTCCTCTAGAGGTACAGCACTCAACTCCATTTATATTATAGACTTTCACAGAATTCTCTTGCTGAATACAAATTTGGCACAGCTTAGTTACACCACATATGCACACATACACCACTAAGACATCATAAGAGAGAGTCCCAAGACTCAAGACTTTCTAAGATAAAACTCAGGACATACTAAAGAAAAAGTAAATTAAATAATATTTTACTATTGCGTGAAAATATGTTTGTTTTTTTTTAAGTATTTTGTATTTATTTTAAGTAAAAAATATTTGTGGAACTTGGAACATCTTTGTTAAACCCATGCCTAAAAGTGAAGATGTACTGCTGCAGAAAAGCCTTGCAACAGAAACAGCCTCAGCTAAAACCTTTCTTTTAATGTAAGGCACATATGGAAATGGATGCAAAGGGTAGTGAAGTTAGTATAAAAAAAAGCCTTTGAAAAAAACGTTAAACAACAACAAAAACAAAAACTCAACCTCTATTTACACTGTGAAAGAGAGAACTACTTTTAAAGAAATATATATATATGTGTACATCTAAAAGAAGTTAATCAGATATAACATTATTTTTAAGTTCATCTCCTTGACTTAGGGAATAGTCATTATCATAACTTGTTCTTTGTAATACAGTTTTAATTCTGGCTTCAAGCCTGGAATTATGGATGAAGTTTTGGAATATCTCATTCTTCATTTTCATTCTAGGTTAAATTATTTCCTTCTCTAAATGTTCAAGAAGAAAGGAACATTTTGAATATCCTATTGTTCTTTCAGAAATCTTGGAAATATCTGTGTATTTAGACCATGAAGGTAAAATTTAATCTTTTGGCTGAGAAATTTCCACTTATGGCTGTTACACTTCTTAAGCTGTGTCCACCATTTAATCTCTGTTTCTCTGAAACCCCTTGACTTCTCAAGAAGAAAAATCATGTGTGTAATGGTTTCAGCTTATTATTGTGTATCTCCCTATTCTGCTCCTACATATATACATAAACCTTTTTCTCCCTCCTTTTCCACGTCTTTCAAATGAGTGGTGGAAATCACACTATCCAGAAGGAACTTCTTAATTACAGGATTCCTCTAGTTGAAAGGTGAAAAGCTGTTCGGCCTTCCTCTGAAATTTTTTACTTTTCTCTTACATAATAAAAAATTGAAGAACATGCTGTGCACATCATTAGGACACTTTGGATTTGTGAATTTGCAGTTAGAATAAACAAAAGCTGTATGATTCCTAAGCTGTCCCTAATAGCAATGATTGTATTGTTTATATACATAAATCTGGTATATCTGGTCATCCAAAGTTGATAGACAGAATAGGCTCTACTTTACGGAGGAATATAGAAACCCCCTTAGAAAACAAACTATTCTGCGATAGCATATATGATACACTGTTAGCATGTATCATATAAGAAGTGCGTTTCTGGTTAAGTATTCATGAAATAAAACAGTGCTTCACAAAGGGTATCTTCTATATCTTGAGATAAGGAAACTAGTACACACGTGTGAAAAGCGTAGTATATTAGAAAAACAGAATATGATACCAACAGAGAAAAATAGCACAAATCAAGGTGAACTAACATAATAAAATTTAGTTTCTTACTCTTATTCAGCTGTAAGATGATATGAATATTTTCAACCAACTAATTTTCACAGATCAAACTTCACTTCAATGTGAGTACACATAATCTCATTTAATGCAATGCTGTGGATCCTGATTTTTGCACTGATTAGCAGATTTTCCCTAAATTCTTTCATAGATATAAGAGATGTGTATTTTCACATACAATCAAATCTTGGAGTGAACTGGTGGAACCAGTTTTGCCCTTTCTGCATGAGGATGAAGGACGTCTGAATGGTTTATCTTAATACACTGTGCACAGTGCAGTGTAGTTTTTCAGATCAGTACAGGGAAGAAAAGTTATTCAGGGCAGCTAAAATCATCATGAACTTTTAATAACACCCTTTTGAAGATATGAATTTTAAAAGAAAAAAAATCAATCATGAAATTGATGGAAATATAATTCTATAGAAGCAATCAATAATCATATAGTAGTGCCATCAGCATTTACTTTTTTTTTTTTTTTTGCTAGGGTGCACAAGGACTGAGAGTAGCTACATTTGGGGGCTATATAATGACTAATACTGTTCTTAAAAGAAATCAATATCCTTGTGTTTTATAGCTCAATAACTGTTGATACAGGCTAAGTGACACAAAGGTAAAACTAGTAACATAGCACATACAAGCTATCAACTCTGTTCTATTGACAGATTGAATAAATAGCAAGTATTTCTTCGGTGCCTTTGTTTGTGGGCACATCTAGTAACTACAAACTCAATACATCTCTCCAAAGTGTTCCCCCTTAGTCACCTTATTCATATACTTTAAGGTACTTTACACTTATGAACAGAGGCTGCATGACAGTACTTTTAGCTGTGACACACTAAGTTTTGTCTTATTTCAACTGCATGCTTTGAACTTCAGTAACTCATTTGTTCATAGAATTTAATCAAAGTGGAATCACAGTGGTTCTTCAGAATGTGATCAGTTTTCAAGTGAGCAGAATGTTCTGATCCTAAGTCACACAAAACACCATATATGTGTTGGGCCATACAGTACTCCTCCTGCAAGTACTTAATCTATTGTTAGCATGAAAGGAATCCAATACACAGACCTCACTTGGGAATTGAAATCTGTAAAAAATTATTGCTGGACAACTTTTAGAAAAATCAATTTTCTTAAAAGCTTCTAGGTAATATTTATATTTCAGTGCAATCCCCAATACATACCACATGACATTTCAACAACTGTAGCTACTATTTAGAGCAAAAAGTAGGCTAATTGGCTTCACTCACACCTCTAAAATGAAGATAAGTATGAGAATTTTTATAAGCATAACTGTTAGTATGTGTGCAGTCTTTAATTTCTAAAAAGCTTCAAGAGGGTGCATAAAAAGTAATACTGTTTGCAACCTGCTGTTGCTTCATGCCTCAAACTTCATGCACAGATGATTCCATATAAATAAGGAAAACAGTTTAATGCACAGATGATTCCATATAAATAAGGAAAACAGTTTAATTCAGTCTTTCATTTGAAGTCTCCTAACAAGTGACTATCTCAGAATAACAAGTAAGTGTTGGGGAAAATAGCAGTAAAACCATTTGAATTGTATGGAATGCATTCACAATTTACACAAAGTTGTCCAAATGCTGCTATGTTATAATTTCTCTCTATATTATATATTATCATATCTCTACCATCAGACATGCCGTTTAATGAAGCAAATAAGTAAAGAAAACCTACATGAATTGCAGTATAGTTGCATATCATGTCTAGGAGCTGTTTCTGTTATATTTATCAAAACACAGATTTTGACAGTCTGATAGAGTCACCCCTTAAGTCACTGCTTCTTATTAATGCAGACCTATCACATTTTTTTTATGCTATATGGCAAGACAACATTAAATCCAATGGTAAAGTAGCTCTCAAATAGATTCTCTCTGTGTGTTTACCCGAGTTCTGTTCTTACTTCAGTAACTTTCTCACTAGACTCCTTCTTAGTACTTCTGTCCTTGTAGTAAATTCTCTACGAAACTCAGCTTGTCAGCAGAAACTTCTGATGGTCAGGTCTCCCACACCATCAATATATACATTAAAATACAGCTCTTCATAGAAATATGGTTTATAATAATAAAAAAACGTTGTTTTTAGCCATAAAAAATAATATTTCCAAATATTAATATTTGGCAAAATAAGAAATGGAAATATTGGCAAAATAAGGCAGAATTCTCTGTAAGTTAACCCATATTAAAAACAGATTCACCTGAGCTGCTGCTTTACACATTAATTCAAATCACTGCAAAGCAGAAAACACCAAGTTTCCTATATGTTCACAGAATGAATCAATAAGATTACATTTTACATACTACTTAAAGTTTTAATTGTTTTCATCTTTACTAGGCTACTGTAACTCCTTTTAGAAAGATACATACTTAGTAACCATCATCCCTACACTTTAATAATTGTTCTGTAATGGTCATATCAGTTCAACTGCAGAGTAATTACTTTTATAAGAAGTGAGAAGACTTTCTTTGTATATGACTTGTGTGTTTTAGTATTTCTCTCCATTATTTTAAGTTCCTAAGTGACATTTACAAAGCTGGTTATCAATATCATTTTCATAACATTTTTTTGTGAGTACTTGTAAAAGACTTTTCAAAACTAATAATTAGCTGCAGTTGTTGTTCAAAGTCCTTTTATAACTTAGATTAAAAAAATAAGTTTAGTAAGGTTAAGCTTAATTAAAAAATTAAGTTAGTAAAATAAAATGATAGAAAAAAAATGGAGAAAGTGGCTTTTAATTCTTCCATATTTCTAATTAAAAAGGCTAGCATTATTTGTATTCATTTAGTTACTTATTTTTGTGCATGTTGCAGTTTTTGGTCTATTTAGAAGCTGTTGAGCTGTTTATGTCAAGAGTGACACAGTTAAGCTGCATATCTCCTATAGGTTTTTTTTCTGCATTTTGATTTGTAATTTTTATTACTTCAAAACAATATACTGAATAACAGGCATAATCCTTTGGTGCAGAGATTGCAATAAAACTGTTCACTTGCATTTCTGAATAGTACAAGATACAAGCTCCTCTACTTCTTGCTATCCTCTTCACGTCACAAGTCCAGAGTTGCTGGCTACAGACATGCAAGTACTCTTGACCCGAATCTTGTACGGATATTGACTTCGAAAGTTTGAAGAAAAGTTAACTGTTTTTTTCATTGTGGTGGGAAAGCATATCCAGATGTTCTTTGGCATTTGTCTAAATAACTGCACAAAAGCTTAACTGAATCACTGCTACTTATATTTGGCTTGCTATTCTAGGTTAAAAAGTTCAAATACTGCCAATGTACTAGAGACATCTATATGGATATATGCACAGAACAACTGCAAAAGGAAAAATTGCTATGGGGTAAAGGTCTTAATGACAATTTTGTTGTTTTACTCCTGAGTGGTCTCAGTAAATAAGGAATTACTGTGCATCTAGGACTGAGCTTAAGGAACTGGGAGAAACCTTAGTGAGTAATCCATCTAAAAGATGGCTTACGGAATTTGTCATTTGTTATATTTCTTTCTGAAACATTCCTCAGAATGAAGATAAAATTTTGATAGATTCAATGCAAATATCATAAAAAATTTAGTTTTTGTTCCTCCCAAATCAAGAACAATTCACTTGTAACTCAAAGTGGCCAATGCTTCATGAACTACTATCTTTTTCCTTCTGTGGCCCTGTTATTCTGTTTGATTTATATTTGTTTGCTTTTTTTTTTCCCAAATTATTTCATTTATTCACTCATAAAATTATGTACAATATCCCATTTTGATGACTTGAAAATTTATGTGAAAATTCCTCTTCTTGACTTTCAGGAACTGCTTTAGACAATAGTGTGTTGTTTCTTTTTAATCTGCATTACTGTGCTTTTTTCCTGAGGAAAAAAACAAAAACACAAACCAACAAAAAGTCAGTGTTCAAAACTGAAATATAGAAGGACACTCCTGTAGATTTCGTATCTTTTCTAAACATACTCTTATTACTACCTAATTCATTATGAAGGTTATTCTATGAAGGTCACTTCCTTAAATTGCTTCTGCTTTGTTAAAAGCTGACTATACTTAAGTACATACGTTCTTGGTTTCTCATGAACCAGATGCACATTTTTCAGTGAACTATGAATGTCTCATGTTATGTGTATTACTTAAAGCAAGTGCCCTATAAATCAAACAAAGGGTTTGAATCAGGATAGCAAATCACATTTTTTTCTCTTTGAATGTACATTAGTTTTTATTATGTATTTTTTTTTAACCCCTAGACAATTAATGTACCATGTCCTATTTTCTTCCCTGTCCTTAGTAGGGCAGGGCATTATATATAATTCTTACATACATTTAGAGAGAACCCTACATTCAGCACCACTGCAGAATATCTTCCACAGGGCACTACAAGAGTTGAAAAAAAAAAACAACATGAAATCATGCTAATTTTTATCAGTAGAATATGCAAAACACTTTAATATTTATGCAGTAACACCAGTAACTTCATTCCTTCAGCATCTGATGAGCAAAGTTGGCTAAAACACATTCCAGGGCAAAAGACTAATGGTAAGCATTGACATTTGATTATTTAATAGATGTAGAATTTACAATCAGTATTATTAAATCAACAAAGTTCTTTTCTAAATGCAGTTCAACATTGTCTGCTGTTGACTTAGTTCAGTGTTTTTCTCATATAGAAATATGTATTTTAAAATTATTTGGGGATATTAGTTCTCTATCAAAAAATTATTATTAAAACAGAATGGTAAAGAATGTTAATGGCTTCACTGCATTAAAACTAGATTGTTGGTATTAATCAAAGAGTAGTATACGATCCATTAGCTGTGAAAGACTTTAAATAATTGATTTTGCAGCATGGGGGATTAACATGGAATCTCATTAACTAGGAAAGTTTGCTATAATTTTCATTTAAATTGAACTCATGCTTTAGTAACAGCCATATCTTTATTCCCTATCAAGCAATCTCAACCGAAGCTCATTACTGTTAGTATTACCTGTGCCATATTATGTACCTATGATTTTTTTCTAGCAGAATGAAAATCTGACATCATAACAAATCATAAGAAACCTATGCTTTATGCTAGATATATATTTTCTGAGGTAAATAATTGTGTGAGGCTACAGATATGTACATTAGATCAACTCTACTGTTTACTGACTATGAAGTTCAGAATTTTTTAAAACTAATGGTGAGGTCAAATCTCACAGACTAAACAGAATTTGACTTGGATTTAACTGAACAGAGTGAGGGCAACGGATATGAGGTTGTTCATTGAAGATACTGTGAGACAAATGTTGGGGAGTTTGGTGGCCCTGCAAGTGGCAGGGGGGTTGGAGATCAATGATGTCCCTTCCAACCCTGGCCAGTCTGTGATTTCTCACTTACACTGATATTCTTCTGCTGCTGCAAAGCTCATTTCCTTGAAACCATGAGGAACTTGTGACAAAATCAACCACTTTACAAAAAAATCAAATGTTCTATTATAAAGATTAAAAAGAAACTTGGAAAAAAATATATGCTATACGTAATAACAATACTTAGCGGTAATTGCTGTTACAATACAGTTAGAAGCTTGTTACAGTTTCACTCCAAGGTGAACTTGGATAATGAAAATGTCTATGGGAAAAAAAAAAAAAGAGAGAAAGAGACTAGTGTTTTTATAAAAAGTGAATTTATCAAAGACTGCTTTTAATTTTAACAAGAGCCTCTATCAAAATATTTCACAAGTCTCTATAACATGCAAGGTTAGTTTTGTTTATCATCTTGTTTCTTATATTTGACATTATTAGATATCTAATAAAGACATTAATAAAAAGGACAACTAGAAAATAATTTATTCATAGAACTGTTTTAACTCCAAGTCCTGGTATATGCCCTGAATTAGCTTTTGCATCTATCATAGACTTTTTACCTATCAAACAACAACAAAAAAAAGATTTTTCACATCAATACATCTCCCAGCTCTTTTGTTTACAAATTATTATTACCTTATTGCATGTAGCTGCTTCTGCTTTCCACATCCCTCCTAAACTTTATCCTCCATGTCCATTCCCTAATCAAACTAACCAATGGCAGACTGGTACTGAATTTGTTCACGAGTGTATGGAATTAAACTGCCTTGTCTTTTTTACTGAAAAAAAATATTTTTTCCAATTCTGTATACCATTAGATTTGCAATGCCTTTTATATTTTAATAAAAAATTGAAAGGGAATTGGGTGGAAAGGGATGGAATGGAATAAGATGGAGCAGAATGGAGTAGAACAGAAATAGAAATGAATAGAATACATCTGTTGACTGGGAAGGGACTATCAAAGATCAAGTTCACCTCTCTAGGAAACATGAATATCCTCACAATAAATATATATTTTTCCTAATGTTTGGCCTTGAAAACCCTCTGGCATAGCTTTGTGCCATTCCCATGCTTTCTACCTTCATTAACAGGAAGCAGGAAGACTATAAAATCTTCTAGTTCAAATCCCCCCGCCATGGGCAGGATTGCCAGCCACAAGATCATACTGCCTAGGATCCCAGCTAACCTGGCCTTGAATGTCTTCAGAGGTGGGGCATCCACAACCTGAAAACAACCTGTTCCAGCATCTCACCACACTCATTTTTCATGACTGTTTCTCAGGGGCAGCTTTTTGCAGTCTGTCCACTTCTTAACATGGAACAAAACTCCCCCGCATCTTCTACCACACCAATCCCTTCTAAAAAGTTCATACCTCAGTCATGGTAATCCAGTTATGTGAGTCACCCTACCATGTTTCTGTGATAGCATTAAGATTGCATGCATTGGTATAGAAGCACATCAGCGGGGCTTTCAGCTTCATTACCTTCTTGGAGAAGCACTCCCAATGAACTCTGGGAAAAATTGAGGCCTTTCTCTGCTGCTTCAGAGACAGTGCTCCCTGATCCTTCTCTGTTTCTCTGCAGTACATCCCCTTCCCCCATCAAATCTAATTTAAAGACCTGTTGATGAACCTCAACAGCTTGCTGCCTACTATATTCATTAGAAAGCACAGCAGGTTGAGGCCCCCTGCTATCACTTTGTTCCTCTAACTTAGCTATGCTATTTTGCACCTAAAGGGGAAGGAGGTGATAGTGATCCTGCTAGATCTAAAGATATTTTATTGCAACGATGGTAGCAGTTTACTAGCAGACAACTGTTGCATGAAATTGTTGTAGTTAAAATTGAGTTTATATTAATATTAAAAATATATTTATATACATTAAACTGTTAGTGACAAAAAAAAAAAGTTTAAAATTGCAGGTGCAAATACCTAAGGTGCAGGGGTGTAATCTTATGAATCATGTAGAACTGGATTTAGATGTAATTGTATTGATGGTTTACAGGCTGGTTCAGCCTGGTTCTGTGACTAGCGGGGTGGAGGGATTTTTGCAAATCCGCGCATATGGAAAAAGGAAACAGGGGACCCCAGAATAATTAAAAACAGTGGCAATGATCTGAGGAGAAACAAACTAGTTTACTAAATATAGTATCAGAATGAAAGATAACACACTATAGTATAATATAATTAGAATTGAAGCTAATAAATCAAATATGATGAGAGAGTGTCCAAAAGGTGGATAGGCCTCACCATAACACTGAGGCAAAATGCACAATCCGATTGAGCAGCAGAGAGGAGAGCAAAGAAAGCTCCATCAGATGACCTACCAAGGCTTTATATCTGCTCCCCCTGAGCAGAAATGATAACAGTACAGCAAACAGTCTTCTGGGAAACGTAGTTCTTCTTCTCTTCTGGGACAGTTACCTGGAACTGGAGTATTAACACTTTAACTCCCAGTGCACTACATGATGTTATGATGTGGAACACTGATAACCAAAAATCATAAAACCATGACAAATTGCATGGTTGCCATGAATATTATTTTACTCAGAAGTGCAAACAGGAATTGTGAGAAGATAGATCAGTGATAAAGCGCTCACTATATTGGCTTCTCCAGCCCCTCTCTCAGGATCTACATTGGGAAAAAAGAGATTCCAGACAAACTTGCTTTTTGAAGTAATATATTCTTCATAGAATCATAGAATCAAAGAGAAGTTTGGGTTGGAAGAGATCTTAAAGATCATCTAATTCCAACAACCTTGAAACGTCCAGGGTTACCACCCACCAGACCAGGTTGCCCAGGGATCCATCCTGTCTGGCTTTGAATGTCTCCAGTAGGTGGGCATTCACAGATTCTCTGAGCAGCCTATACCAGTGTCTTATCAGCCTCCGATTAAAAAATCTCCCCCTAACATCTGATCTAAATCTCCTCTCTTTTAGTTTAAAGCCATTCCCTATTGTCCTATCTCTATCTCCTCATGTAAAAAAAAAAAAAAAAAAAAAAATTGGTCGCCTTTCTGTTAAAGTTTTCAGATCAAAAGATTGAAATTAAATTTTTAATTACCCTATAGAACAGTAAATTACCAGAGAACCAATATAAGAAAAAAAAAGTGTATACATTATGCTAATAAAGAATTTAAATTTATTAGAGAAAATAAATGAAGAAAATCTACGTGTCTAAATTAAAAATTTACTTCAAAGAATGCTACCAGGAAGTCGATCTTCAGGAAAAACATTGCATCTGTTTCATCACAGATAGACAAGGATTGTAATCTATCTAATACCTGATATCATTAATGGTAAGGTATATCGATATGCCTTAAGTGTGTATATACATCTGCTACAAATAAAAACCTGAACATAAGCTAACAAATCTATTTGCCTTTCTCCAAACACACTAGTCACTAGTTTTCTACCATTTTTCTTTCAGAGGAACTTCACCTATCTTTTTATTTTGAAATATCTGCAGTTCTTATGTTTGATGGTTATTTCTCTTGGAAAGACTAAAGCTAAATAGGATATATATCGGTGATTTTAAATTTTGTGTAACTTTTTACTGATACTTTATTTATATTCATTTTACATCATTTCTTCTGTTAATTAATAGATGTAGGCAGCCATAGTGAAAGATTTAAATTCACGTTAGGACTCCAGTTAATCAGGGGTTCTTCCAATATTATCACAGAACTCACTAGTCTGAAACTTGGGAAGACAGAGAAGCAATAACTCTCAAACTAAAACTACTTCAATAAAGGACATACAGCAGACAGCAAGAGCTGCTTTTCACTGCCCTCGTTAAGAAGATGCTGGTTAAATTGCAAATAAATCATTGTGTTCCTCCCTGTGTTTTTCCTCATCTAAATAACTATGATTGCTCCTCAGAGGTCATGCTTTCTCATCTTATTACTGTTTGTGATATCCTCTGTGAGTGATTTCTTTTGGCAGAAGACCAAACTGGCTTTTTTTTTTTTTTTTTTTTTTTTTTGCAAATTAGGAATGTACTTAAACTACTGGCATAACTGGGGATTTTACCTACATTATATTAAGTACTGCTATGCATGACATAAAAATATTTTCATTAGTACAGATCAATTAAACTCTCTTTTCTGCTGTATCTCATTACTTACCATGCCAGAATCTGATGGGAGCCATTATATTACAGAAATATAATGAGATAAATATATTATAAAATCTGAAACAGGCTCTAGGATGCAACTTCTGCACTTCTGCACTTCTGAAGCCTTAGTTTACATCTCTTCAGAGAGTTGTGATCTTTAGCCATATTTCTATTCTTATTCTTCAGTTGTTTCTGTGGTTTTACTCTCTCTGGGGAGAAAAAGAAGAATAAGCCAGTATGAGGCATCTAGCCAGGTCTCTGCAGATTTCAGCTGAGAACTGTGGTTACTGGTGCATTAGCCTACAATCATTCTAAAAGTCTCATGCTGAACAAGCAACTGTCATAGTACTCAATGCCTGAATTAGATCCCACAGCTTCTTGTGCTACACTTCCTAAGGACTTTCTGCATTTGTTGCTGAGTATCTAATGCTTACAGATCAAAAGGAACCCTAGTCAAAGCCACTAACAGAAGCAAAAAAAACCTATAAAACCTAAATTGTGAACTATTTTATAGCATGACACCTGATTGTGGCTTTTGTTTATTTAATCTTGCATGTACTGGAATAAGTGTGTGGAATATAATACTGACTTAGAGTGACTTGAACAATATCATAATCACAACCACTCAGCTGCTTTTTGTAGGGGGCTCACAGAACTAGCTTAATTTTACATTCATCACAAACTTCTTACTACACTTTCTGAGAGACCATGGTCTCCTACAGAAACAGACCTAAACTGTGATTTACAAGTCAAATTATATTTTGTCTAATCTTTCAGTACTAACCAAAGAATTGGTAGTGGGCATATCTACTGAAGTGTTCATTACCACTCTTTTTTTTTCTTTTTTATTCCAGATAGAGGGCTATTTTGCTGCACATTACACCTGTCTACTGTAATATATTATTGTTGATCAGGAGAAGTGGAAAGGGAGGTTCTGGTCTCTTCTCTCTGGTAACCTATGTATGACAGGACACAGGGGAACAGCAGAAGGCTACACCAGAGGAGATTTAAGGCTGGTCATCAAGAAAAATTTATTTGCCATACTTGAGAACAGATTTCCTACAGAGATCAAAGCCCCATGCCCATATATGGGCAAGAGGCATTTGGAAATTGCTCTCATTCAAACTTTTGGTTAGGCCTGGAGTGGTCAGATGGTTGGACTAGATGATTTTTGAAAGTCTCTTCCAATTAGTCTATTCTACAATTATTGACAGAGATTATTATCGCTCTTTCAAATGATAGACACTGTAAAGATTCCTGGGTGATTGTAAGATGAGATACTAGAATATTTTTTAGGATACTAAATAAGAATTACATAGAAAAATACAGTTTACTACCAGGTGAAAATGTGTTTTGACAATGGGCTAGTTCTAGTTTTCTTAACTTTTATTTCATTACAGTGAATATGACCTTAATGTTTTGGGTTTTTAATCTTTGTTAGAGCATTTACATAATTCTGTATGGTGTATCTGGATGATACATAAACCTCATTTATTTAAAACTCAGTAAAGATTCAGCACTGCAATGCATGTGGTGGATTGATGATACTCCACAATCATATTGGTGAGCATATGCTTATATGCATGAATATCCACCAACATCTGCATTTCCTAGCCAAGCTGGAAGTTTGATACCAACAGCAGCATTCTGCCTGTGTAAATTGCACACTGGGCATCCTAACAATATTTGGTCTTGCTTTAAAGAATGTTTATTTGACAATAAATTTAAACATTTAATGACATCAGCAGCTTCAAAAATAAATACAGTCTGGGGCAAATGCCAAAAGGATGTGGCTAGACTATTTTTGATAGTGCTCAGTGAGTTTACCGATTGTGGGTTTAATAGGCAATGTATGGGAAGACTGACAGATAAAATTTATTCTGGGTTAAAAAAGAGGAAGTGGTGGAGATCTTTTTCAAAATCAAATTGTCTCAAACAATGACCAAGCAAGCTGAAAAAATAGGAAATTCATTAAAATAAATTTGTAGAGTAAAGATGCTATTTTAGAATTTTATGCTTTGGTTATATATGATGGACATGGATTTGTTGGAACTGATCCAGAGGAGGGCCACAAAGATGGTCAGAGGGATGGAGCACCTCTGCTATGAGGAAAGGCTGAGAGCTGGGGTTCTTAAGCATGGAGAAGAGAAGGCTCCTAGGAGACTTGAGAGAGGCCTTTCAGGATCTGAAGGGGGCCTACAGGAAAGCTGGGGAGAGACTTTTTAGAAGGGCATGTAGCAACAGGATGAGGGGAAATGGTTTTAAACTGGAAGAAGTTAGATTTAGACTAGATGTTAAGAAGAAATTCCTTACTGTGAGGGTGGTGAGACACTGGAACAGGTTGACCAGTGAGGTTGTGAATGTTGCCTTCCTGGAAGCATTCAAGGCCAAGCTGGATGGGGCTTTGCAGAGGGAGGTATCCCTGCCTATAGCAGTGGGGTTGGAAACAGACAATCTTAAATGTCCCTTCCAACCCAAACCCTCCTATGATTCTTTGATGATTCTATGAGATGCCAACTTGCCATTTTCATTAAAGGTATTGATAATTAATATAATGTCACTGAAGAAAAGGTTGTTTTTGTGCCATTAAGAGACACAACTAAATTTCTTTATTTGTATGAAGCTGTAAAAGTTACATTAAAATGATTTTCTCTAACTACTGTCAACATATATGTTGTGGCTGAACAATAAACCAATTTTGTGATATTTTGAGAAGAAAAACATATGTAATTATTAGAAGTTGATGCAATTGCATCTGGCAACTCATGTTTGATTAAGTATCAGTGCATCACAAATCAAGAAAATTTATGCACAACAGCTTTAACAATGTATAATGTTGTGCAAATTGTTATCAAAGCTGTGAATTTCATAAAGTCCAGGGATTGAATCATTACCAGTTCCAAGAGTTCCTTAAAGATACGGAAGCTGGGTATGGGGACATCATATACTTTTCTGATGGAAAGTGGTCAAGTCAGGGTAAAATACTAAAAATACTTTTTGCAATTCAATCTAGACATGCATGGAATCAAACAAGAATTTGTGCTAAATGAAAAACGGCTCTCAGATTTAGCTTTTTTTGATAGATTTGAATGCTCATTTAAATGGTGAAAAAAAAATCAATTTATCTGAATTATGTTTCAAACCATAACAGCATTCAAAATGAAATTTAACTATGGCAAGATCAAGTTATGGCAAATAATTTCATGCATTTTAACACGTTGGTCAAGTGCAGTCCTATGAGCAGCAAAAAAATACACTTTCCAATTTGGGAAAGGAATTTGAGGATAGGTTTTGGGATTTCTGGAAGGCATAATCATTTTTTGTATATTTGTGACTCTGTTTTCAGTCAACATAAATATATTATTTGCAAATTTTCAAATGGAATGTATGGAGTTGCAATCAGACATTCAAATCAAAGAAAACTTTAATCACCTGTCTCTACTAGACTTTTAGAAGACCTATTTCAGCAGAGACAATAATCCATAATCATGCCATCATGTACATTTGTAAATGACTGCCTTCAAGGATGAAGCACAGGACGATTAAAATTAGATCAAAAGTATCTGCTGAACACCTAGAAAATTCACTAAGAATTGCAACTACTTCCATTAACGAGATATCTATTTACTTTTCATGAAAAACGTCACATCATACCAGTTTTATGCTTTTATTGCTCTCCTTTTTCTTCATATTTTAATAAAAAGCATCTTAAAAAATTGAAAATTGATACTTTTTAAATTATATCATATATTTTATATGTGGCAATTGCTTTTCATTCAATATAGTCGAAACAGTAGTTCATGATTTAGATAACTAACTGAGCCCAGTAATCCCATTGTGATATCAAGTGGCAAACCAATTTTAGCATAGAATTCCTTTACTTGCCACTGACTTCACTGGACATTGAAGCCCTTGCAGATGTGAAGTTCCTAGTAGTCTGAGAATCTTACAGTAACTTTTTGCATGGAGTTAGAACTTACATAATCATGACAGGAAGAATTTAAAAAATAGTGGTTTTAGATTCTTTCCTTTTCCTGATATCCTGTTTTGCTGAACATAGCTGTCATCCTGATACCTATGCTAAAATTCTTGCTGCTAATGACATTTACAGACCTGTGAGTGCTAGGTAATAAAAACAATCATCAGTACTTTTCCTCTGGATTGATAAACAAAATTACATCAATGAAAATTATTTACGAAAGTGGAAAAGGAAGATGAAACTGAATTGCCTTCAAAATTGTTCAGCGTTATCTCAAGTATTTATGCATGCATGCCAGAAATAAAACTAATTCTCAATATTTAACTTGACAAAAATAAAACTGCTCATTAAACATTTTCTATTATTTGAAATATTTTCTTCTGACAGTTTTTTAAACATTGATAGCTGCCTTTCATTTTAAAGTATCTTATCAGTTAATGGAAAATACAATTTCTGTAAGTAAAATTCTACAAGAAATGCATGCCCAAATAGATCTGGATATTGTATATATTGTTATGGAGCAGAGAAATATGTTAACCTGTTTTTACGTTATGCATTACAGAAAGATAAAGTCAGATACTTTGTTCAAGTAGTATTATAAGAATCAAAAAACAGTAGAGCACTATGTTCAAGTTATTTTCAACATAAAAAGCAAACCTTTTGAGGATGACTAATAAAGTTACGGACTGATTTTTCAAATTCGTTATGTATTTATAATGTGTGTAAAGTTTAATTAAAAACAGTATCAGAATGACTTTAAAAACAAAAAAACAAAACAAAACAAAACAAAAAAACCCACCATCTAAGTTGGGATTCATTCAGTCTATCCAAATATAAATATAAAATAGTGTTACTGTGCTCTTTGTCTCTACCATAATTTCCATAGAAATAAAAAGGAGGCATTTGTTTTGAACTGATCTACACGTTATTCTGAATCAAAAGAAGATGTCTGGTCCTTCTGACCTTCGAGAATTCAAATTCACTTACACAGAGTAGCATTTTCACAGTGTATTTTGAAACAGTCAGTAGCAAACTAATCTTATTTGCATAGTTTAAAATATGGACAAACTAGCACATTCACCACTAAACTGATATAATGGATAGCCACGCAGTTTAGTAATTGGGTAGAGCCCAAGTTATGCTTAATCTAATGCCATCCAAAATTATCAGTTTTGAGGAAGATAAACAGGAATTTGTTTCATTTAAGAAAGCAAGGGGAAATTCAATATAATTAAGACCTATATGATAAAATTAAAATTGTCAGAAAGAACTGTGATATGTCATTGCAGATCTAGATGGGGGAAAATCTATTGAAATTAACTATCATAAAATGAAGGGAAACAAAAGAATCTGGAAGGTGTTTCAGTAAAGTAATGGTAATTTGTTTTTAACTATATGCAGATCTAGTTTAAAAAATATATTTGACCTTGGCCTTTACCAGGTTGTTGAATATATTTCAGTTTCTCCAATTTGAATTTTTTTTCCTAACTTTCAGATCAAAATTTCTTGGAAGTTCTGTCTGTTACTCCTTAGTTAAAAACCTAAATGCAAAATTTCAGCATAGGGTAAATTCTTTTAATTCTGTACATTTATAAAGTTCCATAACACTCCATCTTCCTTCATTGACAGTTTCTTAACCTCTACAGGATAATCATAATGTGTACTGTATATCAATCAGACTCTTCGTGGGTTGAGAGGAATGCAAGGATATCTGTTTTTCTAACAGAGCCTTCAGATGTGATAAGTAAATTGGAAGGCTAGATCACAAGTTTTGCCCTCATAACCAGAAAATGTTTGGCCAACTGACCATCCTCGGCTGCTGAAGCAGAAGTCTTTATCATTTATACAGATATCTTGACCATCATACAAAATGTCTTATGCTAAGATCTGCACTTATTTCTTGCAGTAATATTTTTTCTTATTAATTCAGAAAATTCAAGTAAATGATGTATGAAAATCACATCAACTTTCTTTTATTTGACTAGGAGGAATACCTTTTATAAGCAGAATACTAACAATTAAGAATAATTAACCAAGACTATGTATCCCTGTAGGTGACAATTTGTTCTCTCCTAACTTAATCTTATGGGTCTTTTATAGATACTGTACACATTATCATTATGAAGGACTTGTGGAGTATGTAAAATTTGAATAATATTTATGATGTATTCAACCATCTACAGTTTTTTTTTTTTGCCTCTGTTAGTATCCAAAGTATCATAATTTCTAGTGTTAATTCTTTGCCATGGTATTTGAAGAAACAGAAGGGAAATAAACAGGTTATGAGGGAAAATCAGGATTATATAAACTGAAAAATAGACCCCAATATTTTGACAAAAAGAAACAAGAAATTCCAGAGTAATTGATCAATTTTCTTGTTAATGATTTCTCTAATTGTTTATTTGAAATGTGAATAAAATGGGCACCCTTCTATTAATGTAATTATGCAAATGAGATCATAGTCTTGCGTTTTGAAATCCAACATTTGAATGCAAAAATATGCTAAGACAGATGTGAATAAATGCTGTTTTAAAAATTCTGCGAAGTACTCTATATGAGTTTAGTTAGACACTGTAAATACGATGGAGAAAAAAATAATTGAATCATGAATAGTAATAAATAAGAGTACTTAAGTTGGATTATGTTATGACTAAATACTTCATAAATCTATTACTTACATTGATTGAGCCTTGAATGTCTATTATCATAAATGAGCCCATAGAAAATACTTCACACACTGAGTAAATTATTCACTGATTAAACAGTTGCCACACGTTAAGCACCATTTCCTTCACTTAATTCAAATATTTCACAAATATAAATCTGCCATCAGAGTTAGCAGACAAAATGAACTCTTACATTAAGTTAGCTGTGCAAAGCATTTGCAGAAGAGCATAACTCATCTCAGATCCCACAGGAAAATATAGATAAGTGGAAAAACTGTATTTTCTCCCATCAAAACCTAAATCTTTTTGTGTTTACAGAGGACATAACATTTAATTAAAAATATGTAGCCATCTCTGAAAATGAAGTAAATAGTTATAAAATAATTTTTGTGATTAAATTATTTAATTATAATCTGCTCAAAAAAAAAAAAAAAGCATACATACATAACAATAAAATCACAAATTAATTTACATTTGTAGGGTTTTCTAAAGGTCATTTCTCCTCAGAATACCAACAATTAAATAGGGATGTTCAGTGCCTTCCCAATCTCCAAGAATGGAGACCCTACAACTTTTCTGATTTTCTCTTCCAATATTTGGCCACTCTTACAAGAAAATCATTTTTCCTGTTCTTTAAGAAAAATTCCTGATTTTCTATCATGTTTTTATTCTTATTCTATGACTATGCACAACAAAGAAGATTTTGAATCTTCTCTCTATCTCCCCATTAGGTAGTTGTATCTAGTAAAAGATTAGTCCATATTCTTCTTCACTTAAGGCCAAAATAATCCACTTCTTTCTACCTGTCAAATGTGATGTATTCCAAACTTATGACTATTCAACTGACCTTCCAATTTGATATTATATATTAACTTGATTAATAGTAACAAAATATAGAAAAATAGTACTCCATTCTATTTTTGATGTCATTAGTAAAGACACTGAATAGTATGTGGATAAAGGAGTGAAATGTATTGATCTGTTACACTGTTAGAGTTGGTGAACCACATAACATTAACAGGAATAATCTCATGCATTTGCTGCGCTGCACAGGGTGGCTTTCAGATCTTTGTTATTCTCTATCTGTGCAAGACCTAGGCCTGCATCCTCTAGGTAGTTATGTGCTCCTCTATTCTTTCCCTGTGGTAGCACTTGAATATTCAGTGTGTCTCACAAATATCATCCTGTACACTGTGATTTCAAAATTAAGTCTATGATTTCCTTTGAAGAGAAGAGAGAAATCATTAGCTTCATTTAAATTCTACTTCTTTGTTTGTTGCCTTTATTTTGCTAGGACAAGCTCAGTGGATCATATAAAGATGATTAGAGAAGGGAAAATAAAAATATGTGTCTTGTGTTCAGAATAATATGATGTTTTTTTCCTTTGCCTACCTTATTTTATGAAGGAATTCAAACATGTTATATGCATAGAGGTTGAGGTTTAAAACATACTAAATAAAAAATGCCTGACTATTTGAAAATTTCTTATAGGAGAAGGCTCATAAAGTATATGGAAATAACGGATTACAGGATCTCTAAACTGTTAATGAGGTATCAAAACCTACAAAGATTATTTCAAGTTCAGCCTATTTTCAGTTCTCACAGAAGATTTTGAAATATCATATCATTATTAGAACTGGAAAAAAACCTGAAGAGAACTTTTAGAGACTTTACCAATTCCCCAAGAAGGAAGACAAATACTAAGACTTTCTTCTCTATTCTTTTTTTTTTTTTTTAATATATATATTTTTATAGGCAATTTTAAAAATAAATAAATCACCATGAAAAAGCACAACTGAAAAAATAAACCCTTAACTATCTTCAGTGGTGCCTATAATTGGATCTGAAAATTTTTGACAATTTTTTTAATTGAAATACTTTATTTCTTATTAAGTACTATTAACATTTAGTTAAGTATCTGGTGGCAAGATATCCAGAAGTAATTATCGATAAATCAACAACAGTGAATTTGACCATGAACAAAAATGTATGTTCATGTATAGATTTTAACTGTATACATACATGCATATGTATGTATATGCACATGTCTATGTTAAAAATCCTACTAGATACAAAATACAATTATGATAGAGGAATAAAATACGGAAATATAATTCACTCTAGCATACTTTTGTGCAGTCATAGAATGGCATGTGTTGAAAGGGACCCCAAGGATCATCGAGTTCAAATCCCCTTGCCACAGGCATGTCCACCAACCTCTAAATCTGTATTGAAATAGAATTAATCTCATATCACATCTAAAATTCTTCAGATTCACAAGAGTTAATGCTGTTTCTTGCAAGGAATTAAGATGCCAAGTAAATATAGCACTAAGAAATATACAATTTAAAAATTTTCTCCTTAGTCATGCTGGATTAACTCCTTCTCCTATTTTACAAAAATTTTAGGTGGGAAAGTATGAAATTTTTATGACAAAGCTCAACAAAAAGTCATATTCTTTGATAACTATCCTGTTAGATACATTATCCTGTTAAATACACTAGATGCATTTGCAGAGCTCCTAACAGATGTAACATATTTAATTTAGCTATGTTGTTGCCAAAACATAGAATTGTGGAGCTCACCATTACTAATGTGACAGCTTTGTAGTTATGTTGAGAAAGGAAGCATAATATCAAGTTACTAAGCACAGCTTTTTAAAAGTATTTCCTGGAGCTCACTTATTTCCCCTAGTTGATTAAGTCCACATCATTTTCAACATAAATGAAACATCATGTTTAGAAATATCCTGCATAGCTACTTTTAGCTAACATGCCTTGCTACCTCTGCTTATCTAAATCAAGCACTGGCATATAAATGTCATATCGAAAGCAAATTTTTATCTTCTTCCAGAATTGCATTGACATTTAATATACAGAAATTATTTTGACAGTCCAAGCTTTTCTCTGAAGTTGTTTGACAGTCTGCTGACTGTCAAAAAATAACAGGAAAGATAGAAGAGCAATTTCATTTTTCAAGTTTTACAAAGAATAAAGTTTTAATTAGGCAATCTGACCTCTCTTTAGTGCACTCATATGCTCTAATACATTAGAATTAACAGGGTCTCTAATTCTGTACATTGTAATCATGTTAGTAGAGAGTGGATTCACTAAACTTTGAACCAGGTACCACCTCAAATCATCATGAAATATTAGTGATAAATATTCTAGTAAATCATAATTTATGAAGAGTAAACTATCCTTTTATTATTCCTAGCTTTTCTCCCCAATTTATTTGTATTGTATAGTAAATAATGAAGCACTGTATGCACGTTGACTTTGGTGCTCTTTCCTCAAGCTAACCTATGTTCTCCTTTCTTCATTTCCATCTTTTTTTTTTTTTTTTTCAAATTTTTAATAGTTTTCAAATGACCAAATGCATCCTTTCTGGGCAAAAACAAATAAGTAATGAAAATAAGGCTGACACTGAGGATCACCAAAAATGTATTATTTCCTGAGATTTTTTTTAATTTTTTTTTTAGCTTGACTTTTGTTAACTTGCTTATTATTTTGCTATTTGGCCTCTTTTGTTTCTTCTGCCACCCAGTCTTCTATTTGCTCAAAGATATTTATTGTTATTATATATGGGTTTTTGTAGGATGCAGCTTTCCTGCAGCTGTAATTGGAAAGGAAAAGAGACAGAGAAGGGGAGGGGAAGAAAAAGGAAAAAGAAAAGGAAAGGTCATACTTCAGTGATCACTCAGATCTGTAAAGTGTATCTCTGACCACAGATTTTATTGTACTCCGCTGGAGGCTTAAATGTAAGATGAGCCATTACTGATTTGATTCAGTAAACTAACCAAACCAAGTTTATAAGATTAGATCATAAAATGAACATGTGACTGAACATATTTTAAAACTGATGAAATAACATTCTTTCTCCTTCAATGAAGCATGATTACATTTAGAGGAAATGCTTTTCGTGTGCTGTAACAAATATCAATTTCCCCAAGTGTTATGAAGAGGGTCATATGTGTAAGTTCATTCATATACTAGATTATGACATACATAACATGACGTATTATGACATACAAAAAAAAAACAACTTTAAAATAATTCATTAAATTGATGTTCAGTTTGCTATGGACTCACTTATTTTAGTCTAGCACCCAAAGCACAGATGATTTCTCTGTTGTTTCCATATCAACACTTATGAACATTCTTTCTGATAGATTATTTCTTCATATCCCCCCCACACCCTTCTGCCCCCGAATCATTTAGCATGGACCTAAAAGAAAAACAGTGCAAATAAAAATTTCCTGTCCAAAAAAAAAAGAAAAAAAAGAAAAAAAAAAGTAATTACCTTTCTACTGTCTTATCGAAGTCATCACAAGTTAAACCATACAAAATAGCTGCTCCCTAATTAGTCTCATCATGGAGGAGCGTGAGAGCAACCAAAAAAGGTCCATTGAAAAGCATAATAAAAGACTGAGGAGACAACAAAAAATGTAACATATAGAGATAATTTAATATAAGTTCATAACTTGCATTTACTTCATAACTTCAATGCTTCACTCTTAGGAAAAAGCCCCTATGAAAGACTGAATAGAGTATGAGCTATATGTGGTTTGAGACTGTAATGTTTATTTAAAACACGTCCAATAATGTCAGGCTATGGAAGACAGAATTAGCAAGTCAAACAATGTTTTGAACCAGAAAACTTTCAACATACAAGCATTAAATGGCATCTTTCAACCCAAAGTAGTGTGTACAAATTTCTTTCATTGAATTACTAGATTTATTGCTTCAGTAAAATTATTAGATTTTTTTTTTTTTTTTTTTTTTGTAATATAGGGATAGAATGTTTTGATATTTAGGAAATCACACAGTTCATCACTTCTTACTTCTTCCATGTAAGGGACATAATGTGTATAAACTCATAGTTAAAAAAAAAAAAGAAAAAAAAAAAAAAGAAAAAATGAAGCACGTGTTGATCCAAGCTATATCTGTTATATTTACTATCATACAGACATGTATATAGGACATTGACAAAGTACTGATTTCTTTCCAGGTGTCCAGATGAATCCCTCAGGTTTTAAAATGCCTATGAACCACTAACGATTTTTTTTTTCCTCCTGCATGTTCCTGGCATTCAACGAATCATGAAGGCATACTGTACAACAGTCACCTTTTAGATTTTATATATTCCTGTCCTCTAGGATGAATATCTGTATTTTAAATACATCTTTTTGTCAGCTGCCACAGGCCTTTTCTTCCAGAGACTTATAATAATGGCAGTCAAAACAAAATTTGTCCAGATCTTAAAATAACTTTCAGTCCATCAAGTAAAGAACAAATGATGGTGTATACTTCTGTAGGAGACAGAATAGATTCAACACATTGAAATAACTCACAAGGCATTCAGAAAAGCTGCAGTTATCCTCTTAGGTTTGTAGTTCAACAATGTGGCAAATGGGCTCAGATTAATACAGAAGATCTATTTGGCTGCACTTTATTGGAAGTAGTCAGGAATGAGGTAATATGAATGAGGCAAAGATAAGAGGCTAAGAAAGCCTGACTATACCTACAGTCCTGCTGAACTTGAAATGTAACTATAGGATTGCATTGGGATGTTAAAATGTGATGGATCCACAAAAATATAAAATATCAACATCAAGTATCTAAAAGGGAGCAACAGGAAAGAAAGGGACAGACTCTTTACTAGGGTCTGTGGTGGTTGAACAAGAGGAAATAGCTTCAAGCTTAAAGAGGGTAGATTTTGAATGGATGGAAAAAAACTTTACCAGTGAGGGTGGTAACACACTGGAACAAGTTGCCTAGTGATGTAGTTGATGCCCCAGCCCTGGAGAATTTCAAGATGAGGCTGGATCCAGACCTGGGCAAGCAGATCTAGCTGTACGTCTCCCTGTTCATTGCAGGGGAGTTGGATTAGATGTCCTTCAGAGGTCCCTTTCCAACTCCAAGGATTCTGTACTTGGGAACCTGCTCCCTTTCTCCTTCCTGCTATCAGATTTGTCTAATCACTCTCCTGTACTGTTCTTGACTGCTGAGAGAGGGGAAAGGGTTACGATTTTTTATCCTACAGGAGAGGAAGAGTCCAAATATCTGACACTTCCATTTTTTAACTTGTGGTGCTATGAAACCTCATGACTATTAACTTTAAGGAATCATTTCTAACCTAGCTGTCAGCATTCAATACCATAAGGCTGATACTATATAATTAGCACTCATGGTTGATGTTCTCAGTGATTCTTAGTTAATGAGATCTGTAACTTGATTGCTCTTTTCTATGAGATCAGAATGAAAGTATGATTGTCTTCTTCATTCCTCATTTTTCCTTAACTATACCTGATGTTTTTATAGCTTTCCACACCCTGAAAGTCTCACAGTCTCCTGATATTGCTCATCTTTTTGTAATGTTTTTTTGTTTGTTTCTTTTCCCTCTTGGTAGTCATTTATGTGAATTCTCCTGCCTATTTGCACTTCCTTGCTCTTCTTTTGTTCATCTGTTTTTTTTTTTATGTTCTGATGCTTTTTCTGTGCAATTATACCCTCTGCTATGCCAATATTTTTAAACATCTATAATAAGATAGGTCAATGCCTCCTATGTAGCTATATGCCACTTGTGACACAGGTCTATATTCATAGAAATTACCTGATAATATTTTTGCTGGACAGAAGAAAAGTGTGTTTCATCCCATGACAACTAAGAAATGTTTATCTTTTGATAGTCACTAGAATTTTGAGTTTACAAGTGTCCAGATGAGCCTCAAGGCTGTCCATATTTTCGTGAGCATCACTGTTTAACCTTCACACTCACTATCTATAAAGGATAAGCAGGAAATGACACTATTCTTGTTAAACTCCTTCATATAGAATCTTTCCAAGTCAACATTGTAAATTTTGGTAAACAGAAATTCTTTATACAAGGAAAGGTGTTAAGAAAATAGCATACAGATGACCTAGAAAGAAAAAGTACAAGAAAAATAAATTGCCTCAAGGGGGTTGGATAACAGGAGAAACTGCCATTTTCTACATCTCTCTATTAGTTCAGAGTAGGAAGTTACATAGGATGATTTTCTTCCTAAACAAGAAAAATGAAGTTCCAAACTATTTCACACGGAGAAACCAATCATCCAAGTTAAGATAAACTGTGCCTCCAAACCAAGTTGTTACAACCCTTTCAAGGTATATTAGTATATTAGTATTCACTTTTGGAGTTCACATAGGAAGAACAGATTATTCTGGTAATTAAGATACTTGTGAAATTGTATTAGAAAAAGAAAAAGAAAAAGAAAAAGAAAAAGAAAAAGAAAAAGAAA
>JAPSGF010000002.1:3126813-3171712 GCA_035772895.1 Perdix hodgsoniae | reverse complement strand
AAAAAGAAAAAGAAAAAGAAAAAGAAAAAGAAAAAGAAAAAGAAAAAAAGAAAGAACTGGAGATATTTAGTAGTATAGAAATGAGCATTTAATTTAGTTCAGATGTAAGTACTCTTTTCAAAAGAAGAGCTTCTGATATTGTGTTTGTCAAACCAGAATAATTGTTCTTTTCAGGAAGTTAGGTTAGTTTTGTCTAGGGACCATTTCCTATTTTGTGTATGCACACTGCTGAGAATGACACAATCTCATTCTTTGCAGAAGTTTAGTGTATTAATATTGATTAGTGACAATACAGTGTAATCAATACTATTCTGTTTAATGCCATATTAATTCCACAGGCTTTTTTGACTGTAACTGAACTTTCAGGACAGATCAGCAAATCTTTTCCTCCATGATTATGCTTAAGATCTAACAATGAACTGAGAGAAATCAATGCGTTAAAAAACCATCATAAACATGCAGTTTAGTTATTTCAGTGTTTATTGATAGATCTGTTGCTTCATTTTTTTACTCATCTCAACAACCAACAACACAGATTTCTACATCATCTGGTTGTTATTGTCAACACAAAATCTAGTCAGCTACGGCCTTGTTATGAATAATTAATGTATGAATAATGAGAACCTTCGAGAATGAAGCCATCATGACCTGTCTGGGTAGTGAATCCCAGCATTTCCATAATTTCTTGCTGAGAAAATATTTCTCAGTGTCTAGTTTCAAGCTCCCAGACCATTCCTGGGAGGCAGTGGTCTCAATCTGTGACAATTTTCCCTTATTATATCTGACACATATTTCAAATAGCTGTTGGCAGGTATTAAATTGATCCATAGCTCTCCTTTTTTTTTTCCCAGGATAAAATATACTCCCTCAGTTCCTCTTCACAGGGCATAGCCTCTAAATCTCTATTTATCTTTGCAGCACATCCCTAAGCTATATTCAGTTTTTCTACAACCCTTTTGAGTTTGGGGATGCAAATATGGGAGCAGTATTTCAGATACACCCTTGCTGATGTGAGGTAAAAGTAGATCATCATTTTCCTCTAACTTTCTTTTCTTCTCCTCTCCTCATGTAGCGTACTGGGCAGTTTCTCTTATTTAAAGTGACCTTGGATCATATTTATGAAGCAGTCAGAATAACCTTTTAAACCTTGTTAGCAAAAGCTCTTCTCAATTTAATTTATAACTTCTGAGCCTGTATTAATGCAGTGTTTTTCTGCTCTCTCTATAAACTTTGCACTGTTCCTCATTAATTTTTTTTGTTGTTTTTCTTCCTTTTTTTTTTTGCTCAATTACTGCTACAAACCATATCATTCCATATCTTCTTGAGTAGCATAAATGACATGTGATACACTGCCATCAAATTTGCAGATTGCCCCTGTAGTGGAAATGCTAAGTCATGACCTGAAACAGTGATTGAGCACCTTGTGGCAAGGCAAGGCCAAGCCAGGGCACCACAGGTGCATGCAATGCGTGTGAGTGACTAGAAGGGGTGAAGCTAGGATCCACCCCTTCCCACACCTCATTTGAGGGTTGGCAGTGATAGTGAGGGGGATCTTGTTGAAGATCCCTGCCTATTTGAGGCCTTCGAAAGGTAAGTAGTCTTTCTCCCTTTATTTATATATCTACAGCTGCTGCTGCATTTGGGCTTATTCTCATTTACTGTAGTCTAGGATTTTGCTACTCTGCTGTTACTGCTGTACTTCCCATCACATCATAAATTACAACACCTATCTAGGGAGAAGGATAGGTATGAGAAACAGTAGAGCCCAATTTCAAAAGAATCTCTGTTAACATCAATGCTTTTAGTCTTATTAATCACTACATTCCTTTCTACGTCCCTCCCAACTCCAAATTGTGCAAATCATCGTGCACAAATACAATAAAACAGTCACCATGGTAGAATTTACTTCTAATACTACTGCTGAGTTATTATTTACTTAGTTATATTTCTCAAAAATATTTGTGTTCTGATACAGTTATCTATCTCCATTTCTCATTAACCATATTCATGTATTTAACTTTGATTAGGTTTTAAGAATATCTGGATAATTTTCCAAAATAGCTGAAACTTCACAGACATGTGAACTATAAAATATTGTATTGGGTGTGGGTGACAAGAGTTGGAGGTGGTTTGGAAGAAATATTACTGTCCTCTGAGAAGAGACCAGGAGTAGGGGACTTAGACTAGATGAAGGTGCCTTCCAACTCTAAGGATTCTATGATTCTATATATTAAAAAAGGATTAAAAATGCTGCCTGGGAATGAAGAGACAGAGATAAGGAGTTTGAGAAATGGCAGAAACACAACTACAAAAGAAGAAGCTCCAGATGTGGGAGCAGATATTTCCCTGCATCCCGTAGGATGGACCATAGTGTAATAGGTCTTTTCAGACCGTGGAAGGCTATATTGAAGCACATACCTACAATGCAGCTTATGGAGGAGCCTGAACAGCAGCAGGTGAACTTGCCATAAGGGAAACTACAGACTCCATGAAGTGTGAAGTGAGTGGAGATTCCACAAAGAAGCAGGCTCCTAGTCTGAAGCCTGAGGAAAGGAGTCTACAAAGAACCAAGCTGCCCAGCAGGAGCTGCAGGCTATGAGGGACCCAAGCTATAGCATTCTGCTCTTGACAGGTTGCACCTTGCTGTACAGAACAATGCTAGAGCAGGGGGGGAACTTAAGGAAGGAGCAACAGAGACAAGTTGTTCAGAAGTGACTGCAATCACCTGTGCTGCTCAGGAATGAAAGTAAAAATGGTGTGAATGATCAAATGAACTTGAGTGGGAGAAGAAGAGTGGAGGGGGGGTAAAGTGTTATAGTATTTATTTTAGTTTCTCACAATCCAATTCTATTATAGTTGGTAATAAACTATAATGATCTCAACAAATCTGTTTTCCTGTGATGACAAGTGATCTCCCTGTTTTAATCTTAACCAATAAGTTTTTCCATCTTATTTTTCTTCTGTGTTCTGGTGATGAATGTGAGACAGTGGCTGTGTAGGGTTGTAGCAGCCAGTCAAGTACAACAAGTACTAAGAATTATTCAGCAAATCAAATCTGGAGAGAAAAAAAATCCCACACAACAAAAACAAAGAAAATGTCAGAAAACAAGAATTATCTTCTAGATTACTTGAGTTCATAATTAAAGAGCAGAAAAGGTAATACAGTATGTATAAAAACCAGGTAAGAAACTGTTTTATTTCTTTTAAAAACGTATATCATTCAGACATTGTAATCTTAATTTTCATTGTTTCAAAATACTGTAACTGTATTAAGAACACGTATTTTACATTGTGTATTATCAAGACTTTTTCTTTAGAGATATTTTTTAATAGAAAAAAAAAAAATTCTAGGATGAAAAATGCCATGATACAAATCGGTCTACCAAATCTATTCACATTCTGGATATATATCCAGAAAGTGTGGGTGGTTGTTTTTTTTTGTTTGTTTGTTTGCTTGGTTTGGTTTTCTTTTTGGTTTGGTTTTCTTTTTGGTTTGCTTTTCTTGTCCTTCCCATGCCTACATGACAAGAAAAAAATAAACATTTTTTACTTTTTTTTTAAGAGATCTTAGCAATCTTCGGGCTATGTGGAAAATTATTGTTTTCTCCACTACAAAATTATGGAAAGTAAAATACACATTAGTTTCCCAAACAGAGACCAAGATGAAATTTGTGTTTTTACTTCCATTTAGCATGATGTGGATTGTTTGTTTTTTGGTGTGTGGGTTTTTTTTTTTTTATTGTTTTTATTTTGTTTTATTTTTCTTCTTAGATGAGACAATCTTTCCTTCCAGCTTCAAAGTTTTAAATTCATTGTGGCTAGAAACACACAGAAGAACACAAAATTCACTGTTCAGAAAGTTATCTTTTCCTCATCTACAATGACATTTATAACCCTTACAAAAGCCTAAAGCACATCTGTTTGTGCTTCTGTACCCTACTTTAGATAACATATTTAAGAGTATCACTAAGAAAAATTTCATCTGTGTTTTGTTGCTCTATATGAACTTGGATGAAAAAAAAATCTGCAATACAGAAACAATGATAAAAATTTTATAAAATATTTCAAGACAGTTTATTAAGTTTTGACCTTTTATTTGTAGAATGCACAAGTCCTTTGTATTATCTCACCATCAACCAAATATTTTTAGACTCTAGTGCAGTAATTATTTTTACAGAATCATATTTCTTTTTTTTTTTCCTCAAACAATATTGTTCCTGGTTTATAATAGCTTGTTTTCTGTCTTTATTTAGCTATTTTCTTTTAAATCAATATGCCAGTTTCTTCTGTTCCATGATTCTGCACCTTATATAACCTCTGATATTAAACAGTTTCCTGAGCAGCCCTCAATTCTATATCTATCCTGCAATTCCTTTTTCTGGCATTGATACCCTCACAGAAATGACAAATTAGTAAAGCATAACCTTCCTATTCCAACTTCCTTTAATCAAGCTGCATTTTTCAAAGCATTTTCCAACCCGGTTGTTTAAAATGGTTTCTAATACCTTCCTACAAATCGAAATTTAACTATTTGGTCTTTAATTTCCTGCTGTGTTCCAGAGTCTTTTCTTAAATAAAAGTATTCTGTATGCTTCTCTAACTTCTGTTTCCATTTCCATTAGCATCCCTTGGGAGATGACTGCTTCTGGGGTCTTGATCAATGTTCACAGTTTCTTGTACATAATAAGTTCAAGGTCTTATTTGTCTCTTTCTTAACTTATTATACTTTCTCTCCTACAAATTTGATTTACCACTCAGTAAAAGCAAACTTCAAATATGTTTTGTGGAAATCTTTAAAATTTATTATTTATCTCTTTTTTCTTGTGTATTTAATATGCCAGACAGTCATAGAACATGTGTTCTTCTATAATCTAATGGGTGGAATGTCTCTCCTACAAGGATAAGCTGAGAGAGCAGGAACTGTTCAGCCTGGAGAGCAAAGACTCCTGAGAGACCTGATAGTGGCCTTTTGGTATCTAAAGGGGGGCTATGTAAGAGATTATTCTTTTATATCATTGACTCAAAGTTTACTGAGGAACAAGTCCAGGCAAAGTCCTGGGCAAAGGTAGAGAAATCTTCTGCCTGGAGGACACTGATGGACAGGTCCTAGCTAAAGGGTTGTGAAATCCTTTAAGGAGCACAGATTGACAAGGCCAGGGGCTACAGAGAGGGATAAGCTGCTGCTAATGGCTGGGAAACGGTCTTTGGTGTGGACTTATCTCGAGGAAGACGACCATCTCAGGAGGTACGCACACGACTCTTGCTCAAGCACCCAGGGATGTCACTTAAGCAGGAAAAAAAGGAGGGTAAAAGAGGGTCCAACCACCATGAGGACGGGGTGTCAGACATCAGATCCCTCACTACGGACTGCATGCTGATGGACTTTCCCTGGGCCTGCTACCTGAGACCTGCTGCTTCTCCCCGGACTTCCTCTGCGGCTTCCTCCTGGACGCACCCGGTACCTGCACCCTCTCGTTGCCCAAGACCGGCCTCGGTGCTCCCGCCCTTCAGCCTCGGACCATTGGAATGGCGTGTAACAGGACTACTGCCAGATCCTGGTGGTGACTATCCCTGCTTTACGCAATTCTTGCTTCTTCCTATCTTTTCTGTCGCTCACCTTCCCTTCCCCATCACCCCAATCCATAATAGTGTCCGTCCTCCCCTTTCCCCATCTCCCATATTTACATTTGTAATAAACTGGTCGGACCAGCATTTGAACTGCTGTTTCTTAATCTCACACCGGGTACGCATATTTCAAAGAACCTCTTCTCCCTCCTATAAATTGGAGCGAGACAGGCTATAAGAAAGAAGAGGACAGACTTCTGAGCTGGGTTTTAAACTAAAAGAGGGGAGATTTAGACTGGATGTAAGATGGTTGTGTTCTTGCTGTTGTTATGGTTTATTTTGTTTTTATATTTATACAGTAAGAATGGTGAGAAACTGGGACAGGTTGCCCAGAGAGGTGGTGGATGCTCTGCCCTTGAAGATAGTCAAGGTAAGACTGGACAGGGCTCTGAGCAACCATATCTAGCTGTAGGTGTCTCTGTTCACTGCGGGGGAGTTGGACAAGATGACATGTTAGGGTCCCTTCCAACACAGAAGATTCTATGATTCATTTTCAAGTTTGGTACATAAATAAATATAGTTGAAACTAAATTCACAGGAACACAGAATTATAGAATTGCTGGAGTTAGAAGGGACCTTAAAAATCATTAAGTTCCACATTGCCCTGCTGTGGGTAGCATTGTTAACGACTAGATTGGGCTGCCAATCTGACCTTGAGAATCTCCAGGGATTAGCCATTCAAAACTTCTCTGGGCATCATATAGTAGTGCCTCACCTCTGAATAAAATATACACAGATGCTTCAAGGATATGTCAGGTAGTTGCTCTGTTCAATAGAATTAAGTTATTCTTTTAGGATAGTGAAATTCAATAGACAACTGAATAATACTGTTAATTGGTATTAAGAGCACTCACAAAGAAGGAGAAATGTGAATCCATATTCTTTCTCTAAGTAGTTTTTTTCTTTATTTTGTTCAATCCATATACTTTTCTCTAATCCCAATATGCAAGTGCATATAAAAATATTAAAGTTTCGCATGTTTGAGTCTTACAATCAACCTCTGTACAAAGAGAGCTACAGGAAGCTTGAGACTTTTCCCTCTTATGGTTCTTTTTCGTCCTGGTCAAATCTATTTTGTGTTTTCTTTTCCTCTTAAGCCAACATGAAGATTTCCTCTGTATATGTGCATTTACAGGTGCTAAATCTGATGAAGAGTTTGAAGTTCTCTCATTTCCTGCTAATATCTCTGAAAATAGGAAAATGTTGTTAATTCAAAAGACAAGTTGTCAAAAGATTCATTCTGAACTGTAGAAAATACAGTGTTTTTATTTTTATTATTATTATTGAATGGGACAGCAATTCTAGGATTTAAGTCAATGCGAATGGACAAGATTTTCAGGAGATCTGACTCCAGAACCCAGTCTTTTTTTTCAAGTATGTAGCACATTAGTGACAGTTCCTATTTGTTCATCATTAGTGTCTTATCATTTTCCTTGTTTCTTTTCTGATCACTACTTGAGTTTGCTGATTGTTTGAATTGCCTTAATACCTAAGAAATAGGTTCCTAATATTCAATTATTTTTGCACTGGATATGATCTCCAGTGTAGTTCCTAGGATATTTTAGAATCTAAACATTAAGATAGATCATAATTATTAGAAGAAAATAATATTTTCTTTTCCCTTTTGCTTATTACCATAATCATAATCATACCATAATTTGACCGTTTAAGACAAATCCTGAAGACCTTATAATTTACAAAAGAATGCGTTCTTTAAATGCAGTTGTTTAAAATAATATATACATGTATATACGTACATACATACGTATGTATGTAAACAACAACAATCCTACTCCATAGCAATTCCTTAAGTTATCTGATAATAGCTGGGTTTGGACACTCACCTTCATATTAAGCCAGCACGATCACTGTTCATGCAATATTCAGTGACATTTTGAGTACAAATACCAAGATTATTACCTTTAAATATTAAAAATTATACGAGTGTTTAAAGTGTCTGTGAAGCATATTCACATTAAATATTATTGCTGACATTTGGGAAAGGTCAAAATGGACACCCTTATGCAAAAATGCATTAGCTGCAAGACAAAATTATTACCATTATTAACAATAATAATTTGATTTGAAAAAGATTAAATTTGGAAATCTTATTTCTTTACAAGTTAACACAATTACCTGTTTAAATTTGGTCAAAATTTAATCTCTTGAACATAGTAATGCCAACATCAGGTTTTTCACTGAATTCCATTGAAATTATTTATTTCCCAGCCTGACACAGATTGAAAAAATTCAGCCACATAGGGGAGGATGTCCTTATTTCCCTTACACAGTACATATAATTACTGAACTCCCTATGCATAAAACAAAGGTGAGTAGGTGAAGCCAAGAAAGATGTTTGTTTACAACTCTCTACAGTAGAAAAAGCTAACGTTCTATAAATAATCTAATTCTTTGCTTGAACAGAGGGCTAGATCCTGTGCAGTCATCAGTCTTTTTCCCTAGAGAGTCAAACTTTTGTCTGTAATCCGAAACTTTGTTTTGCTTAGAAACTTTATTAGCACTAAACTCATTTTAAATTAAGGTAATAAAGGAACTGGAGAGGAAGAACCAGGTGCATTAGCTGCAACTGTTTTCCTACTTCTTCCCATCTGAATTTTTGCAAGACAGACAATATTTATCTTCATTTTCCCTTCTTGTCTTAGTGGGACTTCATTGAGTTGCATGTGTTCTGCTTATGTGTGTTCTAAGATTACAAAATTCTGTTTGGAAATTCAAATCCTATAATTATATGTTCATAACTCAAAATACATTAGTTTCTAATCTGATTGTAGAGGTAGGTTGTTCTGGTTTCGTATATAGAAAATGGTAAATCAAATCCATCAACACAGATTAACAGTCAATGTATTTTTTTCTTTATGTCCATGTAAAAATTATTGATAGTACAGTCCTTCCTTCTTCCAATTAGCCATTTCTCCTCTTCTCTGAAAATATTTTACAGCACATTTATCTCCCACTGGACAGAACTCTGATTTTATATCTGATATAATGCATATGACATCTTAAATTGTCATAGACAATGGTGAGATATCAATGTGCATAACATAATCTAATGGAATATTTCAAGAAGTGTTATATGACACTGATACTCTTTTATCAGTGATCTAGATTAATGATTTAAAGATCTTTTATAATAAAAGGCCCTATGACAGGAACTATGGGGAAATCAAATAATTAAGAGCAGGATATTGCTACCATACCTTGGCTAAACAGCTTGAATCCAGTAAACTGGATTTTAGCAGAATCAAATGCATATGAGAAGTGAGAATGCAGGTTATATTGTGAAGTTCTGAGGAGAATTTTGAGGAATAGTCATCAAGTTGGTAATGCATGAGTTTAGTATTTTGGAAAACACAGACAAACTCCATTTTATATCAGAATAACTGATTCCAGTGATTACATTAAACAGCTAAAAGAATTAGATAAAAGTAGAAAAAGTACTCTATATTTTCTGTATGGCATTGCTAAGGCTACTGCTATGCAATTACAAAGGAGAGAGGGAAGAAAGAAATCTTTGAAAACTTTCCTGAGTCCTTAAGATAATAAATGGCTGAGGCCTGAGTCTTTTCAGGATCACTGTGTATACTAAGGGGAAGAGAAGAATGTATACACTTAATGGAAAACCTAGGAAAAAGGTAAGTGTTGATAGAGAAAGAATAAGCTTGCGGTATCTGAAAGAAATTTTTTGATTACTTATCCCATTCCTAGCTGTTCCAATGAAGCAAGCAAACAGATAACTTGTGATGGAAAGTAGTAAATCTGTATTTAAACTATAGACATGCCTCATATTACCAGAGGAAAACCAGACAAAACACAGCTGAAAATTTATGAAACTTAAAGCAAAGATTTTTCTGTAGCAGCTGATCATTCCTGAAAGATACAAATGACTTACTCAACAGTTAGTTTGTTATCATCAGTCAAGAAGAACCTTTCATGATGTGAACTCAACAGCCAACATCACTTGTTCTCTGTGGTGAGTGTGTGAATGAATGAAATCTCTTTGTGGAGTGTGAAGGTATGACTGCTGAAATATTTTATGAACCAATGTGACCTTGTCTAACCCTAAGTCTTTGCACTGAATTTCACTGTATTAATTTTCCCACACCACAAACTATGTATGGTACAAATTTTGAGAAACTTTTCCAGTTTAATTTCAAGGATTTTATAGTTTGTAAGAGATAGAAAGCATTCCTCAGAAGAAATGAAATTTCACAGAATGGCTAGGGTTAGAAGGGACCTCAAGGATCATGAATCTCCAACCCCCCTGCCACAGGCACGGCCACCAACCTCCACATTTAATCTAAACCAGGCTGCCCAGGGCCCCACCCAATCTGGCCTTGAACACCTCTAGGGATGGGGCATCCACCACCTCTCTGAGCAGCCTGTTCCAGTATCTCACCACTCTCATAGTAAACAACTTCCCCCTGACATCCAACCTAAATCTTCCCTCCCTCAAATCCTTAAAATTATTTAAATCCTTAAATCAAATCCTTAAAATCATTTCTCCTTGTCCTGCTGTTACCTACCCTTTCAAAGAGTTGATTCCCCTCCTGTATGTAGGCTCCCTTTAGGTACTGAAAAGCTGCGGTGAGGTCACCCGCAGCCTTCTTTTCTCCAGGCTGAACAAGCCCATCTCCCTCAGCCTGTCTTTGTAGGGGAGATGCTCCAGTCCCCTGATCATCTTTGTGGCTCTCCTCTGGACCCTCTCCAACAGCTCTCTTTCTTGTTCTGGGGGCTCCAGACAGAGTACTACAGAAATTTGCAGGGAGTCTTCTAGAACTTGATTCTGAAGATGATTTAACTCTATAGGTACATTTGCAACATGCTGTAGATATTAATCTGTATGCTGCACAAGTTTTAATTATTGTAAAGACAAAGAAGGGATCAGAGTATAAAATCATTGTTGGCAGAACGAAAGGTGTCAGAGGAAAAGCAGTTATATTTGTTACTGCCACCTCACCATGTTGTGACAAGTACATCAGAAAGCTTAAATATCTCTTTTCAACTTTTACATTTTAATTTGCGTTTTAAACTGCACAAGCAAAGCTTCATCCACCATTTCCAGAAATCTAATAGTATCAATCACCACTAGGTTATTAAAGCTTTCCAATATCTTCTCTTGTGTGTGTGCATGTGTGTATTTGGTTAATATAACAGAAGGGAGTTCCTAAACTGTTAAGAACATATGAATTATTAAGAACTGGAGAAATGACCCTGATAACAGAGAGACAGCTTCAGTCAAGCAGCTTGGCAAACCTGTCCTACAGCATAAACAAGAACATAAAACATGTTGATAAATACAAGATACTTCTATACCTCCACAAGAAACACAATAGAAACTTTATAATTGACTGCCAGGCATGTCGCAGCAAAACCAGTAATCCTAAGTGCACGAGGTTCTTTTCTTTATTTTTATAATTACTTAAATAAGACTCTCCAGACAGCACTTTGTAATATAATTGTACCAGCTTTTTTTTAGAAGCTTTCTTTCTCCCCCCTATCACCTGTCATATAATATTACCTGAGGCATTATATAATCATAGAAAAATGATTCTCTTGTATCTTAGGCTGAAGTAGGAAGTGGACAGGAACAACTGAACTGTCTCATGCACATGTCAGATGTCTCATAGATCTAGCAACAAAAGCTAGATATCATGCAAAGGTATACATCAGTAACATGCATTTCATAGCATATTTTCTTAGATAAATATCTATATATTAGAATCCCAAACTACTGATCCGGTTCTCCATTCACACCACAGTGAATAAGTAATTTTTGCAGAGTTGTAAGATTGAGTAAAATACAAATTAAGGATGTTCAGAGGTGGAGCGTGGTAAGATTATTATTTTTTTTAAATATCAATTCAATAAAAGCAAAATAAGGAAGGGTGGTTTCTTTTTGTGCTGCCTTTATTTGGTTGTTGTTATTTTGTTATTTCTTCTTACAGGAGATAATGGAAAAGAAGTTCTAAAGTTTCCTAAATCATTCACTTTGAAATTACATAATTAAAAAAAAAAGTACATTTCTTAGGTTGTAATATTTCTCACACTTTTCCTTCGAAAAGAGTTGCTTTGAAATCAAATAATTAAAATCTTTCAGGTAATTTAAGTTTGGATTTTGCCTTCCCCTTAACTCAAGATGAAATCTTTTTGTTTTCCTTTTTTTTTTTTTTTAAACCTACTTTTTCCTATTTTTTCCCCAAGGAGGAGAAAAATCTTCTCAAGGTAGTACTAATCACAGTCATAAAATAATATTTCAAATGGATTAATTATGATACCACATCAAGACTAATGTTTATAAAGCTGTCTACTAATGAACACTGACGTATCCACCAATTAACCTGACTTATCCCAGGACCTCGACCATCCAGGGGAGAGAAAGACAAACATGGATGCCATAAGCACCATTTGGGCGGGCGACAGAATCGCTTTAGCCAGGTTACACCAATCAAAGGGGGTGGTAAGCTCCGCCTGTACCACGTCCAATAGGGCTTGGCAGGCGGTACTTTCAAGGCCGGAAGTAGCTATTGCTGCTATTAGCTCCTTAACCAGCTGCCAATCAAATGGCTCCCAGGCAGCCTGGCCCTGATTATCGTGGATCATGGGACAGATGAGAGGACCTCCCCCCCCAACGGTTGCAAAATAATGTCCCCCTGAATTGCACAGTTCTTCATAATCATATGCCAATGGTCCACCGGGTCCCGAGGGGGCGCAGGTGATGTGTGCTCCCACAGCTGTTGCGTAGCTTGAATTTGAACTGCCTGAGCTAACGACCGAGAGTTAACTGAAAGCCACCGAATTTCTCTAAGCAGCCTTTCAGGCAAATAGTCCCCATCAGAATCCCCAGCACCCAGGGCGCCCCCTGGGAGACTCCCTAGGAGCTTCCGGAGGGCCAGTGGCACCAGTGGTGCTAGTGATGGCCAATGGCATACTAACGTCCGAGGGGATACCTATACCGCATGCACAGCACGGCGCAAGTGGGGTAGGGGCTGATGGCATAGTAATGTCCGAAGGGACGGCTATACCGAGCGCAGGGTGTAAGCACGGCGAGGTGGGGGAGGGGTCAGTGGTGTCGGCGTACTATTAATCGCAACACCAGGGGCAAACGGCCTGTCCCCTGCAAACAAGGTTTCCAAGGCTTTTCCCTCCGTAACGGGAAAAGTCTGTGCCGACTCCAAAGGATTGGCACCATTCTCCCCCTTCTTCTCTCCCTTTATCTCCCTTCCACATTCCAGAGCTGGGACATCAGGGAGCAGTTGGACGCTCTCCCCCAAGCAATTACAGTCCGAATTCCCCAGCTCTGCTGCTTTCGGCAAGCCATAAACGGCAGCTGCAGCTGAACCTTATCCAGGTCCATAGCCTGCAAGGCTGACTCGATCACCCTTTCTTGAATCATCCATTGGATGAGCCCTTCTGTATCATTAGAGGACAGTGTGCCACCCGCATCCTTCGCAAACACCTTTAAAATCTTTACCGTCTCTTTAATGGATCCCGCCGCCATAGTAAAGACTCTCCCAGACCTTCCTCATCTGTCTCTCTCCTGGCCGCTTCCCCCGGCCACTCTTTACTGGACCTTCCCCGTCCGCTCTCCCAGCCGCTTCTCTCGGCTGCTCTCTCTGAGTACTCGAACACCAAACTCTACAAAAGAACAGACACAATCACTCCTACACTCACACCACAAGCAAAGTCCTCAGTCATAAATCAAGCACGCTATCACGTCAGGGTCACCACTTGACGTATCCGCCAATTAACCCGACTTATCCCGGGACCTTGACCATCCAGGGGAGAGAAAGACAAACATGGATGCCATAATGTCTTCTCTCAATTTAATGCTGCGTCACATACCTTATATACCATCCTAAATCCCGCGCAGACGTGTACACCTACTACGCAAGACCCGATGCACGTGAGAGAACCTATACACACACCTAACTAAACCCCCCGTGCACTAACTCTTAACATACAGGCCTAACTTAGCTATTCTAGAACACTCCATCTACTCAGAACTACTGTATGCACTCATAAATCCTTGCTAAGACAACTCAGTACCCCAACAGAACATGAAATAACAAGTAGTCCTTACAGAATACAAAACATAGGGAAGTAATGATCAAAGATTTGCCTGCAGTGAAACTCTTAATATAACAAAGCAAAAATCTCAGTTCCATAAGTTGAATATAGTATGAAAGCTATGAGTACCTCTCCCTTGCCAGTGAGGGGCTGCATCATCTACATTACTGGATGTGTAATTTTCATGATTGGAAATTAAGAGAAACTTTTTAATCAAGAAAAACAATTCAGATGTTTCTATTAAGTTTAATTTTGTCCTGATCCTGTCCCTTTGGTGATATTATGATCTTTTTTACTGCCCTATTACTGATGAAACTATTTTTCCAATACTTTCTCTGAACCACCATTATATACTGTCTTAGGTAATAAATCAGAACAGAAAACAGCATTAACATTTTGAGCTTTTCGTTCTGTCTCAATGGATTCTAGAAGCCAGAAAACAAGAAAGATCCTTGTATGTCAACAGGGAAAAACAGCTGCAGGAAATGAGAATAAAGGTGGAAATCTGGGAAATCCTTTCCAGATCTGAAAATAAACCCCAAACTATACCCTGGATTTGAAAGAAGTGATGAGTCATTTTCTTCTTGTAATGAAAAACATTGAAGGATTTGTTTCATGAGAATTTGTATGTATGTGTATATATATATATACACACACACATACACTCACACATTTTGTACCTTCACATGTTTGCATACAGTCCTCAGTTTGTTTTTGTTTTGAATATACAATTTTTCAGCCTTCCCGTGTCTTGCAGTTTTAAGAATAAGAAAAAAATGGAGATAGAGTATTTTACAACTGTCTTTATAAACCAAAATAGAGTGAACAGGGCAATTTATCTCTAAGCATTTCACACTTGTGAGGTAGAAATCATCTTTGTCAAGACCATTTACAAAATTATTTAAAAATTTTTCCTAGTCAATTTCTTAAAGATGGCTTAAAAACTGTAAAATTAATCAAAAGATTAGTGTTCAACTACAAGATTTTTCTTTTTAATGAATAGAAAATAAACTCTCTACATTTGAAACAAACACATAAAAAATGAGTACATTGTATCTTGTTAAAACAAATCAATTAATGCATATATTATAAGATTTCAAATAACTCATTTTTCCCTTACATTCAAGTTCATTTGTATATTAGAAAGGTCTATCAGTTTCTTGCTTATTAGGTCTTAGTTCCGCATTGCAATGTTTGAAATATTTTATGAATAGAAATATTTGTGTATGTGCATTTACTGTTGAAAAATCAGGATTATTATTTCTAGCAACCCTGAACAATTATTTGAATCATACCCCATAACTGTCTTTCTTGCACACACAAAGAACACTTCCCTCATTCTATTGTAATCAAACATACATCCTGAAAGACGAAACTAAATATCTGTTGAAATATCTGTATATAAGCTAGTCCAAATATCTCAAAAACAAAATAAGTACAGCGGCAATAAGTTTCAGAAGTGATTTTTGACTCTTATTCTTAACTACCAACACTCAGATCCCTAATCCAACTTCTCTTTTTCTCTGACAATTAGAGACAGTGTTCTATTTCGTTTACTCTTTTTGCTTAATTCATTGTTAGTTTATTATTGTATGACAGCAAAGTCTCTAACCACAGCCAGGTGATGAAGTAATCAATTAAAAGCTTGCCAGATGAATTACAGAGGACTTCTTAATTAACAAGCTACACAATTTTTAAAGATACATTGTAACAGAATATTGACATCTTGCAATTTTTAACAAACCCTCTCAAAAAAAGGGCTTATTTTCCTGTTAATTCTTACTGATATATGTATACGCAATCTAGACAAGTTCCTCAGATTTACTGCATAGTATCAGTGACAGCCAAGTAACTAGAGTCCCCATCCAAGAAAAAGTCTGGCTAATGCAGTACTCATGCACTGATGTTAATAGACATTTGATGTTTGTGATTTTTAAGTTTGCTGTTTTTGACATAGCAGACCTAGATCTATGTTTTCTGTATAATTTCTTTTTCAATAACATTAATAGTAGAAATTTTAGGAGGCTTTCAACATGTAAAATAGCAGCAAACAATTTGGATTGAACACCTTGAAAACTTAAGCTGTGAGAAGAAAACAGTGCTGAAATAAAGTTCTGGCCCAAAGACAATCATACAGCCATTTTTAAAGAGCACCAGGGAGAAGGGTAGCAGGAAGCAAGAGAGACATCAGCACAGGTATTGTCATTATCAGTGGGTCAAAGAGAGACCAGAGTCTAACACCCACTCTGGTGGGCAGAGCCAAGTGCTGGTGGTAACAGGGTCCATCAACAGACCTTGTCACAGCAAAGCCAGAAACAAAACCTGCAGTCCATTCAGGATATCTGGGCAGTCAGAAGCAGCAGGAGACAGCAATAGAAATGAGGCCACCACAGGAAACAGATGTTCATCTGGGTAGCAGCAAAGACAGCACTGAACAAGTCATTCTTGTGATGACACTGGAATCTGAGACAAATAGCCTTGGGCTAAGGTGGGTTCTGGGACCATGGGCAGGACAGGCAGAGGTTTGGGTGGAGGCTACAGGGACAACATAACTTAATAGCATCCTCAGCAGCCTGAAAGTCAGGATCTCAGACTCACATTATCCTTTTATCTTTGTATGTATGTGTGTGTATATGTATGCACTCACATATATACACAGCATATGCATATATGCCCTTCTTCAGTCATTTCCTTCATATCTGTTATTAGTCACACGTCTTGCTCCAATTTACAGGAGGGAGAAGAGGTTCTTTGAAATATGTACACCCAGCATGAGATTAAGAAGCAACGGTTCAAATGTCGGTCCGACCAGTTTATTACAAGTCCTAGCCGTTTTAGGGAAATGGGGAAGGGAAGGTGAGCGATGGGAAAGATAGGAAATTTAAGCAAGGTGTCTCTGTAGAGAGCAAAAGAGATAGTCACCACGGTGGGTCCAGCGAGGTACGTGGCAGGTCTGGCAGGTCTCAGGAACTCGTCTGATCACCACGGGAGATGGGAGAAAGCCAGGGAGCTCCGCAGCAAGCAGGCCTCGGGGGTTCTTTCAAAGAGGCTTTCCCCTCAGGGAATTCTCCGTCAAAGGTGTCGTTGGGAGTTTGTCTCCAAAGTCCCTAGTTTAGTGAGGGCCTTTTATCCCCCCCATTTCTATGGGTTTTCTTCTTCTTTTCTCTCAGTTTTGGTGTGACATATCTGGCCCAATAGATAAGCCAGCAGGTAGTGGTGCCTTTGTTGCCATGCACAAGCATTATCACCTTTTGCAGTGGTCAGCTCCTTCAAGCAGAACCCCTGAAAAAGACTGCTTGTCCCGCTGCTGCTTATCTTTGCAATCATAAGCCGAGGCACAGTGGCACGGTGACATCCACCATTCCCCCTCCTAGATGATTAGCAGTTGTCGGTTAGAGTCTTATCACCAAAAAGCCTCACAAAAGGAAGCTTTGAGACAAAGAAGAAAACAGTTTGTCTTTCACAGTCACCAAAGATGAAATACAAGTTTAGATAGAAGTTTTTGGAGCTCAGCATAGTACCTGATCTGTTCTTTAGACCAGCTATGAAAATTCACATATTAAAGTGTTCTACTTCCATTATAGTGAAATAGTTAATCCCTGCATCATGATTTTTAAAATTCATTGTTCACTTTGTAATAAGGTTAAATTTATTTTTTAATTTATTTTTTTTCCCAATCTTGGCAATTCATGCTTGACATTTTTGTTATTTGCTTTCTCTATTCCTTCTCGCATCTCATCTGCTCCATACAGTTTGCCCTATTTGTTTGATCATGTTTGTTGGCATTGATTCATCTTGTATATAATACAGGATGTTCTGCTTTTTCACACTCCTCGTGCTCATCTTGTCCATGCTAGTAACCTCTTTATTTTCCCCCCAACTTGTGTTCCTCATATGTGCAACTACACATATTTCTCCCACTCCTGCCCCATACATACTTTCATTGGTTACATTACTTCAGTAGGTTATATCTAGGTTCAAGGAAAGATAATGTTAATTATACAGTGATTAATATATTTTAATTCATAGAATCATAGATTCACCAAGATTGGAAAAGACCTTTAAGATCATCCAGTCCAACCATCCACCTATCAACAATATTACCCACTAAGCCATGGCTTTTAAATTATCTACAGTGCTTAATTAAAAAAAAAATAATAAAATCAGTAATATCTTTCTGTGAAGAATATGCAGGAAAACATTTCAATGCCTAGAAGAAAACATTACTGATTCTATAATCTCAAAGTGCACATATCAAAGCACAAAGTCAATGAAAATATTACATAACTAGCTGGAGTAGATATTTACACTGGGTGCACAAATTAGGATCAATGTTGTGATGTTTATGTGGTAATATTTACTGTTTTTTTCCCCATAGGAATCTAATTTAAATGAAGTTTCTTTCTGCCTTTTTTGGTATTATACATCAGTTGCAAAACAAAAATTAAGTTTTCCACATTCATAGTGATCATTTCAAGCAACAGCTTATGTAAAGTTTTATCATGAATTATATCGTATATTCATTTTATTAGCAAAAATAGGAAAATAAAATGTGTAACAAAAATATTACTGTTTGGATATGCTTCATGCATACTTTCCTGTACATACAGAAACAATTTTATCCTTTCTATTCTCTCCAGTTAATACCTAGATATGGACATAAAAAGTTGATAGACTGAAGTGAGTGGCCTTATTTATGATTAAACAAATTGAATGGATATGACTCAAAAGTAACGTTGAGAATCTCTTTTGTAACACGCAAAAGTCTGGCCTCTATCATGCAGGGTGCCCAGGATCAATGTTGCTGACAGAGCAATAGCAAATTAACAGAGTACATTCAAAGCATATTACCATTCTTTAGGAAAAGAAAGAACATTCTTGTAAGTAATAAAATGGTAAGTGCTATAGTTCATCCAGAATTCAAACCAGAAGGTAATCCAGACAGATCAAAAGGTAAAACAGAAGGGCAACACATCATGCCAGCTGTGATTTTAAGAATCTTAACTCTCCTTTTTTTTGTCACTCTATCTTTACAGTCTGGTAAGTACTGAACCATACAAGAGCAGGTGAAGACTAAGAATTTTAATGGTTAGATTTTGGAATCCCTGCAATCTTCTACAGTATCATTTCTCCTACTAATATCACAATTTTATGACTAACATATTCAGGGAATCTTCAAAGGTTTCAATAGCTTGTCTTCACACAACGAGAAAATAAACAACAACTTATTTCTTGTAAACACATTGATCATAAGAAAAGGTGATTTTTTATCCTTTCTTCAATTCTACCTCAAAACATACACAGAGCTGACTGAAGTACTTCCAAAAATGTTTATTAGTTATTACATGAGTATAATATCATGGTCACCTAATTAGGCAAGTATATTGTTGTAAGTGCATTGTAATACTTTGCTATTTTATGTATATGCATAAATAAAAACATTCATTGGAACTATGAGTGTAACAGAAATGAAAAATTTCAAAGACTAAAACATGGCAAATATTGAAAACCACTGAATCTCATTTAATGAGAATATAAACATGAAAGTATTTGAAAATTTACTCACTACATTTTTAACATTCAATTTTAGTCTGTCTGTCAATTCACAACAAAACAGCAGGTGACCTGATTATTTATTACTTAATTAAAAAGGCAAGTAGCACTTATCTTTTTACACTACTTTATTGACATCTAATGAATCTCTGAGAAAGTTGAAAATTTTATCTAAAGTAGTTCAAAATCCTGATTACTGAGATTTTTTTTTTTAAATAGAGGGTGCAGGCATGTAAATGTATAATTCTATGAAGCAGAGAAGCTAGTCATTGAAAGTTAATTCCACCTATTTAGGCTGGTTTATTGCTTTAAACACTTCAACAAACTGCACAATGAAGGATTTAGTCTCAATAATGAATGTCATGATCCTGAAAATGAATGTGGTAAAGCAGTTTAAGCAATGACATAGGAATTGTTGACTTCATTTATTTATTTTTGTAGAATACGTACAGTCTAGCTTGTTCAAGACTCTTTGTATCAGACTGGGATGCAGCATGCATGGCCCAATATTATAAAGACTGCTGCGAGTACACATGTTTCAAAATAATAGGTAATAGAGAAGTGAATGTTTCATACTACAGAAATGGATTGCAAGTATCAATATAGCAACTGCTTTTGTGCATGCAGGAATGTCTTTATTTTAGGATTGCTGCTTTTTAAATACTCTTATGTATCTTTTTTTTTTTAATAATGGGAGCTGTTACAGAGGTATTATTTCAGAAGCTTCCAGTAACAGAAGAGGAGCTATAAAAGTGAAAAGTAAAAAAATTTTTCTTTTTTGTACTAAGACTGTCATATTCAAATTGCTGCACTTAATATCTACTTCGCTGTATAGATACAGAAAACTGCCATTAGATAAACTCCAGTGAACATACAGAAAACGCTTTAGAGTACAGAACTGTTTCTATTATTTTAATTATGAACACAACAAAATCAAAATTGTGATCTAATTAAAATGTAAAATATGCATACACTAAGTACAGTATTATCTAATCACCTTTATGTCATTAAAACACACATCACTCTCATGTCCTGAGGAGAAAGCATTTTCTTTAAATCTTAATTGCACACCTTTTACTCAAGTTCTTCAAGTAATTTTAGCATTTTTAAATTGTCAAAGAACTTATAGAAAACCATACTGAGACCAAAATTTACCAAATTATGTGGCCTATTTGAAACAGTCCATTTTGTTTTCCTATTGTCCTTCATGTACTAAGTTTAAGAAATGCACGAGGAGAATTAACCATTGCAGAAATATAATAATACACAAATAAGTTACAATGAGCAAGGATTAAATTCTAATTGAGTTTGAGATACACTGGAATATCTTTCTCTTCAGAATTAAAGACCTTTACTTGTAGCAGCAACAATTTCAGATGAGCTATTTCACATAAATAAAGAACAAATAGTCCTTTGTCCTTCTGCAGGACAGTAGAAGCAACTTTCACCTGTCCATTTTTTAAAAGGAAACACAGGGCATTATTACTTTACTTATGAGAAGTACTGTTCACTAAGGGACATCAGAAGAGGAAGAAGTGCAGTTCCTAGACAAAGATTATTACATTGACAGTAATTCCTATAATTCCTACGTGTTATGATCCTGCATAATAAAGAATGGCCATAGATAGAGGGTTGGGCAGCCTCACAACACCTTCCCTTCCTCAAAGTCTACCGGGAAATTTCTGGAATCTGATCAAGTTTAGGCATTGACTACATGCCGAGGTGCACGGCCTCAGGCAAGCTTGAAGTACTTCTAGGCAAATTAAAACAGAAGTTTGAAGCACTATAGAAATTTCATACAGAATGTTCAGTTTCTTCATACAGTATCTTATGGTATGAAGAATATCCCAGAGACCTCTGAAGAGGCAAGTTTCAAAAATCTGCATAGGATGGAGACACAGTTTTAAGAAATTCTCTGATCTCTCTAATGCCTTTCCTTGATCATTTCCTACTTCGAGCACAAAGCTCAGGACAGGTAAATTATTTTCTTCCACAATGGTTGGGCCATTCATGAAAGGAACAAATGAATGAGACTACCTCCTATTATTTCTCAACTTGAAACTATCTTCTATACATGTAAGGATAAGAAAAAAGTCTGTAGAGAAAATGTCTTTCAAGGTCATACAAATAATTGAAAGATCACATATATGCATAATTACAGGGTGAGGTTTATATAGATCCAAACTTATCTTTCATGTTCTGAGTCTGCTTCATATAAGCAAGTATTTTTTAAGAAGCCATATTGCATGAAACATTTCCCACTTCTAAAAGTATACTAACTGAACACAGCAACACTGACCAAGACACTCATTACATGAGCTTTAAGCCAAGTGTTTTAGAAATATTAAACAAAAAACAAAGATTAAACAAAAAACAAAGTAATTCACAATAATATATAACAATAAAATACAAGATGTATAAACCATTAAGCAATTGTTACTGTTCTTTTTTCTCTATTGAAAACAATGTGAAACAGAGGTATGCATGCACAGCAATGCAAGTAAGCAAGGCTGGAAGGGATTCCTAATTTGTTTGAATTTTCTTTAAGTCTATTAATTTGAGATTTTTTTTCCATTTTTTAAATGTACCAACATGTTGGGAATCAGTTCTGCAGAGTAATCTCAGTTGTCACAACTGTTTTTCAGATGCTCAAGTTACAAAATTTGACAGGATGAGGTCCCTCACTACTAAAAGCTCTTGGTTTTACCCCCCCCCCCCCCCAAAAAAAAAACAAAAAACAATTATTTATTCTTTAATAAATAGAGATGCACAGAAAAATAATTTGGTTAGAAAGTCTTGGTAAGCATTTAATCCATAATAGACTAGAGGCTTTAATAAGCTAAGCTTAAATTGATATTTCCCAGGGACTATCATTGTGTCAGTGCTATTATGGAAATCTCTTAAGTCTTCAGTACTTTCCTACAGAGATTGAAGTTCCTTTGAATTCACTAAAAATCAGAGTAAACACCTAAAGAATCCTTCAGGAAATTCTGTTCTGTAGGACTGTTATTTCTCATTTTTTTTAATTTTTTTTTTTCCTACTGCAGAAATGCTAGTGTCATCTTGATTCTCCAGATGTGAAAGAACAAAAGAATAGCATAAAGAAAATCCATGGTAGAATTATTTAGCATATTTCAAAGGCCAAAAAAAAAAACTGAAATGAATTAAACAGAAGGATTATTTTCTACCATCCACTAAACAAAATGGATATTATTTGATTGTTCTGATTGTCCTTTATTAAGAGTCAGTAAGAGTTTTCCTTTTCTAGCAGGGAACAAAGACGAAAGTTATTAGTTAACTAAAGCAAGAACAAAGAATGGTCAGGAATAGAACAGCTGAATTCTGAAATAAGCATGACATTTTCAAGAGCCTATCTTAGTAATAATGAAACCAGCAAGATATTGCTTTTTTTTTGTATGCTTCACTCCCATTGCTGAAGAATATTTTTTTTCAGTCTGACAAATTCCAGCAACCATATAAGAGCAAATGAAACCATATTTTAAAACAAACCAAAGAAATAAGTTTAAAACTATTAACTTTTTAAAAATCAATACCAATTCTGATTACCTGATGAGCTTTTATTAGACTGTTTCTATCATTAGTAGGTATAAAGCATAAGTGACAGTCTCTAACTGCTATGAGAACTGAAAATGAAAATTACTCACTGTTAGAAGAATTCAGCCAATAACATAATAATGCAATACTGCTTTTCAGTTATACAATACAGCACTGTCAATACTTAAGTTAGACATTTCTGTGCATCAGAACTTTGAAAACATTCCTTTCCATGTGGGAAACCCATTGAGTCAATTAAATCCAGTAGTTAAAATTTAGGAAAACATGAAGCTAGGTATCAAAGCCCTGCCACTAGAAAGTGCATTCAGAAAAGACTTGTTTCTGTTCTGTAATTCCCTCTCCCCTCCAACTCTTCAGGGCACAGAGCTATCATTTAGGTCCCACTTCTATTCCCAGCATGACCACAGCAATCTTCTCTCACAGCAGGATTCCATCTCAGTATATCTGTCCCATGTCATCCCCCCCCCAAAAAAATAGAAGCTGAAGGAATTAACAGCTCAACAATTGCCCATATGGTTTGCTGTTTTTGTTGTTTTTATGGTTTTCTACTCTACCTATTACTAAGACCAACCCAGTATAGGACACTTTACTCTAGCTTTGTATCTTCTGCTAAAAGAGATTTTATCTTATGCTAGTTTTGACCAGATACATAAAGCAGAGTTTTCCCTTAATTCTTAAATATAGGTATAAGTGTACGTGGAATCAGAAAGCATCTGCTTCTTCAGGGTATCTGAACAAGGAACTTCAGAGTGCAAAATGGGATAATGAGAAAAGTAATAAGTCATATGCAATAGCACACGGAGATGTGAATAACAAATGATAAAGGAAGCAGTAAGAAGAAGCAAAACCTGGTCAGTCACAGTGATTGGTGAGGATACATGGAGTGTGAGGATGTTTACTTATGTAAGATTATCTGAATGGAGACCTTGTCAGTTGAGTTACTATAGAAAAATGGGAAGCCAGGAACTAAATATAATGAAACACAAATCTGACAGGCAAATGTAACAGAGACAAAGACAAAGAGCAAATCTCATCAGCCACACTAATTGATAGGCTATCAGCAAACAGCAAGGGAACTGGGGTTTTGCAGCTGTTATGGATACAAGCCTGAGGGTAAAAGTTGTTGCATGAGTCAGTAGAGCTATGCAAATTGCTGGGGAATGTGCAGCAGAAGGTGAGCAGGCAGGAGCACAGGAGGAATGAGCAGGAAGGAGTATGAAAAGAGTTGGTGGAGTACAAGACAGGGCTGAAGATACTTATTTGACAGTCTATACCTGATTACTACAGTATGTCCTATTAAATATTTTCTTGATCATTTCTGTACATAACCTCATCCTCTATCAAATACATGTGTGGGAGAGCAGCTGGGGAACAAGTGCAAGTTCCTTGAGAAACATCCCAAGTGGATTTGGAAACAGTGACTGAGTCAGACAGGGAGTATACGCTACTGGCCTGTTGTGTTAGCTACAGCAGCTATAGGGTGCCAGCTGTCAGATACTATCAGTAGCAGTGTGCACCCTGAAAACCAGCTCCTGGAGGAGACTATAGTGGGAGTGAGGAAATAAATGACAAAAACAGATCATCCTAAGGAAATGGGAATGCACCTGTGTGTGCATTAACTTCTACAAGGAACAAGATTAAATTCCCACACTGCCTCCAAAAGAATTCTTTGTCTTCATGTCTAGACATTTACTGAACACAATGGGATCCCTGTTACCACTATAAGTGGGTGTCCACATATTTGCCACCCCCCCATATTGCTGCTTACTTGTATGCTCTCTTCTCAAGGAAGGAGAGGTTCAGTCATTTACTGAATAGGCAGGACTACCTTGGCCCACTATGAAGTCTTAGATTTATAGGTTTTTCTGTTCACAGATATTGTGGCTATTACGTGGGCACTAACCAGCTATGTTCATGAGCTCTGCTCACTCTTTAGAAATATAAGAGAGAAAGCTTGTGGTCACCCTCTCCAAAGATTAACCACATCTTTCAAAGAGGGCTTCTCGCCATCTGCAATCATCTTAGATGTGAAACATTGCTTACCACTTTACTCTAAAACATCACACTCACACAGTAGCACTAACTAAAAAAAAATGGAAGGTTATGACTCATAATATAACTGATATACCTCTTACTGTTAACTTACTTATCAGATTTATACCTTTTCAATGGGAAGTGTTATTTTCTGTTTTCTTCCTAAGCTTAAATATAATTAGCTAGATTGATTTTTGTCATTCATTTTATATGTATGATATTAGAGTATATGTACATGTAAAAATAATAAAAAAACTAACTGAAAATCTAACCTAAAATCTATTCTGCTATATAACTCATTATATTTGGATGTTTTATGTGGGATATGTTCTCTTTATGTTTCTACCGAAATCTATGCCAAAAAAAATTTTTGTAATTTTTTCTGTGAACATCTTCTGCATTACCTTAGCTATGTGTGTATGTTTGTGTGTGTTAAAATCTACATTCATCCTGACTGAAATATTAAGATAGTAGGATGATCTTGTTCTAGGACAGTAATAGTGGTAAAGTGTAGCACAATATATGAAGCACTATATAAGTATTGTAAGTTACTCCCTTAGTGTTATTCTTCTTGCTCACTCCCTCCCTCCACATCTTCATCTGCAGATTAAAAATGTAAAGCTGCAAGTAATCCTTGATGAAAAAAAGTTGTTTACTGCAATATATAGCAAAATACACTCAGCAGGCCCAGTTCATTATTTTTTTATGTGCTTCAGTTAAAAAAAAGGAATTAATGAATTTACTCTGAGCTCTGACCTGAAACTCTCTAGCTCTTATTGCCTCCAAACCTCAAAGCTATTACATGTAAATTTTACAACCACCATGGCATTCCTCAGAGATACGCAGCTCCAAAAAAATAGGCTTTTTATAAAGAATAAAAGACTATCCACTTACAGTTGGTCTAGATCTTAAAAATAAATGCTTAGAAACAGAGAACATTAACACAAGAAAAAAGGTGAAGAATATCCAGGGGGAAAGAAGGATTAAGAAAAAAGAGGCTAATTTAAAGGACAGATTTACCTATTTTGCTGTGCTCAACAGAAAGCAAATGCCTTCTATAACAAAATAAGCTTTACTCAGTGCAAGTAGACACATTGGATTAATCCATTTGTCAATGAAAGAATGAGGTGATTCAGACTAGGAGCTTTGGAGTTAGATGCCCTGCTGTCATTGAAATGCTCCCTTTCAATTTTCAGCTGATATTAATTTAATGTAATGCTTTTTCATTAACTGCACAGATGATGGCAGTAGGCAAAGTGGCTTACTTCTCCCATTATGCAAAAGTTGCAAAAAAGTAAGGTGATAAGAGATGTACAGCCTACTATTATGAGTGCTATGCTATGTGAAGGCTAAGATAGCCCACATTAATATCAGGATTCTGAATCTCAGCAATATTTTTAGTTTGAAATACGCATTTACCAAATGGAGTATAAACTTACCACTCCATTAAAAAAAACATTAAAACAGCTTGCTACACTATCAAGCTAATTATTGTTTAAAATTATTTCTTGCTTTTTTCAGCACTAACATTATTCATTATGAATTATTTGATTTTTATATGACATGTATGGAATTGCACAGGGATTCCAGCACAATTTAGCATTCACTTTCGTTCATAATTTCAACAGAGAGACTATCAAAAAATAATGTTACTTCAGATAATATTCTTCATTACATGCTGTAAGATCTTATTCACTCTGCAACTACAAGGGTAGTTTTCATCACATTGGTGCAAGGAAACATATTCAGGCTGATAAGGTTTTATATCTTCCAGACACTTACATGCACTAACCATGGTACTCTAGAGTCACTCGTTCTTAGGCTGTCTTCTATTGGAGTTGTTTTAGTTTGAATAAAAAGTCTATTGAGCCAGAGTAAAGTACAACATTACCTTGAACCCTAGTCATCTACATGTCACCTGAGTCCTATTTCTTGCCATTCTCATTTTTCTGTTCATTATAGCTATTTTCTTAATTTCAACCTTTATAATATATATACTTGGAAGTATGCAATTGAACCAATGCCTCATGGCACCGTAACAGCCTTTTTAGTGACATTAATGGACTTAAGGAAAGTGATAACCATATTCATCAAGATACTTTGCTCTCATTAAAGTATAAGCAAGGAAATATTATGGGTGTACATATGATAAATCCTGGCAAGGATATAGTAAAAATGCATGTAAGTAAAAGACCACTTTTTCAGCAAATAATTACTCAAGTGTTCCATAGACTATTACTTTGGCTGTTTAAAAAAGTCACCAATATATCTAGTCAAGTTTACTATTGTAAGAAATATACACAGTGAACTTTGAAATTTTTTTCCCCATTCAGAAATGATAATTTAATTTAGACTAAAACAGATAATCATGATTCTCCCACTGTAACTTAACACTGTCTTAACACAGCATAATTATATTACTATGACTAAAAGATGTTCGTCCTCATTAAATCTATGCCTCCTAATGGATACTTAAGTTTCATAGAGAAAACAAATTCATGACAATAAGAAAAAGTTGCATTTGTCATTATATCGTTTTATTAAAATATTAGTCATATTTCAATGAAAACCACAGCTCACAGTCTGCTAAAGAAAAACAGATGTTAGCAAGTTAACAAGCATTCGCACCTTGGAGGCATACGTGAGAGCAGGAGCCCCGTATGCGTACCTGCAAGAAGAATACAAGACACTTTGTGCCTGTCAGTAACAATTACAGTGACCAATAGCTAGTGATTATAGTAATAGAAAGATGGGTAGCTGACTGAAGCCAATTACAAGGTTAACTGAGAGAATGATGAACAGTTTTAACATAAAGCTTAACATAGTAAAATTTAGATATGCCAAATTTAATTACTATACTGCTAATTGAATGAGTAAAAAGCAAGTAAATTGCAAGGTCAGTATGTTGGCTCAGACTTAACCTGTCCCTCCCCCAGGCATGGGCCTGCTGCCCAGGGCTTTGGCCACCCTGTCTACTCTGCTCATGACTGTGGGATGGGATTGCCCTGGCTGCCAGGCCCTGCCCCCCTCCAGGGAAGAAACCCCAACTAGCCTTGCTGCTGGCTCAGAGAGTGCAGCACCACTGCTCTCAGACCCAGCAGAATAATAGATGTTGAGTATAACACCAGAAGAATTGTGAGGTACTGTGCACTTTGTGTTCATCAGTTGTATTTGTCATTACCATGATTTATATTAATACTTCATCTGTTACAATTGGTTACCAATTACATGTCATTATTTCAGGTTACAAATTCCAAACAGGTCTTATGGGTAACTATTCAATTTATTAGGTAATGAATTTCTTTAAAATAAGAAATTAGATTGTCTTATGACTTAAGGATAAGTGTATTACACACTCTAAAGTAGTGCAGGAAGAGTGACAGTGAAAGCTAGTAATTCCATATATTATGAAACTCTTTGAATTTGCCATACAATCATGACTGCCGAATATGAAAATGTTTTACTGGTTTTGAAAAAAATTAAGTACTGTCATTACCCTAAAGGTCTTATCCTAAAGGGCTTATGAACAGTAACAACAACAAAAAAAAAGTTCTCACTTTTCTTGATATTTTATTCACTACCTTTGCTGTATTCATCATCCAAACTCTGATTAAAAATCTACTGAAAATTGTGGAAAACCTTGAATCAAGCAGGTTTAGATAGTTCCTGCTGTTTATGTACTTGATATCTAACAGAGGAAACAAGACTGTGTTGAGCTCATACTGCACCGAACTCGTAACTCCTGAACACATTGGCACTGTCTCTATTTCTTGTTTTCATCTAAAACTGTATTCTCATAAAATAAATGGAAGAAGAATTTTGAGTGGAGTGGAATCAAAAAAAATAGTTCCTACTAGCCTATAGAACTGATGTACTAGAAAAAGTGCACTAATCAATATTTTCGTAAATGAAAGAGAGCTTGTTGGCCTATTTCTGGCTCTGGGAGCAAATACTGCAAGAGAATTCTCATCTCTGATGTTAAATTCAGTACCGCTCACAAATCCAGATGAATAAACAAGAACATCCATGAACTATATCTGAACATTATTTAATGAGAATCGACTCAGTCCAAAGCTAACATGAGAGTAAGTTAACAGTTAAGTAGTATACATTGACATACACCATAGCCCAATCCTGCCCAGTTTGTTTGAATTATTGGTACAGGTATACTACAAAGTCCTAGGAAATTTTTCTTTTTTGCACTCATCTCATTCTCTAGTTCCTCCTTTTTCAGCTCCTTTCTTACAGGCAGCTAAGAAAAACATTGTGATATTTAATACCACCACACACAAAAAAAAAACACCAACAAATGACAAGAAAATAGCAATAAAATGTGAAGTGCATGTAATTCCCACAGTTTGTACATTACATGAGGTGAAAGAATCTTAAAGCTAAAGGAGGACACTATGCATAACCAAAAATTTGATTGAAGAGTTTGCTTTTGATATAGGTTGGTTTGTGTAGGCAATAGGGATTAGTACATTAGTTTAAGAATCAATATATTAGTTAAATAAAATGAATCTATAAGTGGTAGTTCTAAAACTTCCCACCGCAGCTTCAGGGGGTGAACAGTCTTGTTTCCCTCAATAATTTTGCACTAGGGCGTAATAGAATACTTTTATCTTTTGCCCCAAAACATGCAAGGATATTTTCCTAGGATTCTATACATAATGTTTTGAAAAAGTGACTAACTGTGGCCTAATACATAACAAAAATCTTCCAAACCTGGGAAAAGTAGATAAAAGTGGGTCAAAAGTTTCAGTGATTAAACTGATAGTGAGAAAAGGGAAAGACATTGGCACCTGACCACTCTCGATACCACAAAGCACGCTCAAAGGGACATTAGCACATATTTATGAGTCTTTGAACAAGAATGAATGTATACTAATGTACTACATATCCATTTCTTAACTGTTCAGATGTAGAACCTGAACTCAGAGACAAGCTTGCTTGTCAAGTCACCTGGTAGGTATTGTGAGGAATGCAGGAATGCTGCTTTCCATCACCACATTGAAGTTAAGAGTTCCCTTCCTGGATTTCAGATAACACTTTTAACGATCATACTGAAAGAGGCTCTTCTATGTGCAAGTTATTTTTAAGATTTTTCCTATTGTAACCAACAGTTCACAACAAAGAACAAGATTTCATTGATTTTCTTAATTATGATGTACTAAAATGCCTTGGAAATGATTTTGTTCAGTACTTACTGCTATTTCATGTGCCTTAAAATCAGAAATGTAAACAATTTTATTATACCAAAAGGTATAATTTTAGTTCAGGTTCTGTATCCTCTGCTGCTGAAACACAGGTGTGTGATTTTGTCAGTTTTCTCTGCTGAGTTGCAATAGATATCCATAAATCATACAGATATAGAGCATCCCCCTAAACATTATGAAATGTGAGGATCATGAAAAAAGTAACGCAGAATCTGGCATGCTCTTTCAGATCCACTGCTAAATCACTTAAGAAAAAAAATAGCAAATACTTAACTAGTTAGTATCCATTTTAGGGAAACAGACTGCCTGTTTGGAGAGATACTTTCCTTCCCTGGAGGAAATAGAAAATAATTTCCAAGAAAATGTTCTTGAGGAAAATTCTTTAAGGTTCAGAAAGAGTGATCATTTTGATAAAGTGCCGTGTAAAATAGTGAAACACTGCATGGACAAATATTACTAATATGTAAACACAATCAAAACAATTACATTGTTACCTACCTTAAATGAATTAACAGCATTCAATCACTTTGGAATATTTAATATTGAAATAGTCCATGAAAGGAAAAATGCATCATATCAATTGCATCTCTAAAATATTGAAGTGTTTGAAGTCACTTAACAGTTTATCTCCCTGTGGCTGTATGCTCTCTACACTCATCTCTACACTCCTCCTTCCTCCTGTCTGTTGTACCAAAGGCCTGGTTCAGGTAAACAGTGAGATGCTCAAGGCTCTGCTCAGGACTGATAACAATCAAGGTCTAGCCGAAACAGTTAACAGTCACAATGCTGTCCTCAACTGGGTGCTCAAAAATCTGAGGGCAGACATCTGGATCAACAGCAGTCAACTGAGCATATGCCAAATACTATGACAAGGTCCCAACATTTTCTCCCACAGATAACTAGCAGCCCAAGAGCCTGCTGAGCCCTCCTCCATGGCAACTGAAGGTATTATGCGATTTCTTCCCTGAGAAGGGCAGCTTTTGAGGCTGTACCTGTACAGAGATCCCTTACACATTGATATCAAGACTTCTTGTTGATAAAACTCCTCATGGTATAACCAATAGCATCAAACTCAGTTTTGCTAACATTCAATCTTAAATTAATTGTGTGCATAAAATCCTTTGGATATTAACCACTAATCAATTCTGGAACTTGGATTCGGTTGCAGCTAGATTCCTTACCTCCATGTCTCAAGAAGTTTGGAAAGCAAGGGATTAGCTTGGAATCTTATGACTTAATGGAAGATCTCCTAGATGAATTTGCTTAACTCTCCATGTAGTAAACAATCACATATGCCTCAGCATCTTGTTAATGTGCTATCTTTTCTTACAATTATACTTTGTTAAATCACTATACTACATCAGCAAGTATATTCTTTTCCTCTTATGAGTCAAGTGTAATTTCCATCTGTGATACTTTGAAATGAACATGAAAAGGAGGGAAAGTAGAGTCAAGTCTCTTTCATCGTATATATTTCAGTTTAAGCTCATTAAGATCATGGGGGGAGGTAGGGAATTAAGATACCAAGGTAACAAAGTTTATTGCATGCTTTTATCCCCCCCATTAGAAGTCTCTTGGTATGTGACTTCAGCAGTTCTCTTCCACAACTGAAAATAAAGCAGTTTGCACAATTGTACTATTTTGTAACATTATCATGTTGATTTGCAACTTTGAAGTGATTGACTAACATATTAAAAATGGTGTATAATCTTAGAATTCTTTTTCTTTAGAAGAATTCTACAGTGACTGATCCCTTTTTATTTTCTAAGGCTTCTAGAGAAAGGTTTTTCCTTCTAGTTTACTGGTTAAGTCAGTCATACAGGCAAATATTTAGGTTGTGCCTATGGGTACAACACTGATACTGCATTTGTGAACCTTGTACTTCATCTGAAACTTAAGAAACCACTTAGTTTTCAAGTTCACCATGCTTAACCTGTTGTCTCATGATGAAAGGCAACTTATTTTGAACTTTTATTTGTTGAGCTTTCACAAACCTGGAGATGCTTTAGTTTGCTAGTCAGCTATATTCCCAATATACCAACAGTTTCATTAGAATTCCTGAAAGAACAAATTAATGTAGTGGTCTTTATAGCTACCTGCTTTCTAGAAAAATCATAAGTAACAAAACTATTTAAAATATCTTAAGACGGTGTATGGCTAACATCATCTTAAAATGAAACTAAAATATTGAGAGCCATTTTTCTGAATGCATTATACCTCACAAGGTAAAACATTTTAAGTATTTTGAGCAAAATGTGGCAGGATTGTGTTAGGGAGAAAGACGTGGTTTGTTTGTTTTAAACAGAACACTATTTCTTATCCACTTATGTCTATTCCTCCTTAGTGCCCAAGCTAAACATATCCAAGACAGTCAGAACTATGACATCCATCTCTTAGACTGTTTTTGTGTCATGCGATATTTGTTTTCCAGTTGTGTTCCAGATATTTCAAAGCTGTACTGCAGCTACTGTGACTTGCTGTACTAAACACTGTGCCTCTGTCTTATTGGTGTAAGAGCTTAGCACAGCAATACAAAAATCAGAAGTTCAATTCCAGTACTAAGAAAATAGGACAATAAATGCATAACGGAAGCTTATATTGGCTAAATAACAGTAATAAAAAAAGACATTACTTCTCCAGGCTGCCAGTATTATTGAGGAGAACACTTCAGAGGAGAAGCTGCTACATATAATTCCTTTCACCAGGCCTAGCAAAGTACAAAATCAACAGGTCTGAGTTTGCTTCTCTATTGTAACTCAAAGACATTGCATTTTTTTGATGTCTCTAGGGTTAGCTATCTTCACATACACATTTCTGAATGTGTGTGGTAGGTTATCTTATCGGTTGAGGCTTTGAGAATCAGAGATAGTGAATCATTGTGGGAATTAAATGTTGTTTCTGCATTAGAATTGGATAATATTTATTACATGGTTGCTGCTGTCATAATTCTTTTGGGGAGTCTTTCTACTTCACTTGGGGGGGGTGGTCTCTGATTGTTTGCATCACTTATCCTCTAGACAAACCTTCCCCAAGAATGCATACTCAGTATATAGGTTTATATATGTATATTTTATCATACACATTGCGAGAATATCCTGCACGAGATTGATCAAAGCATAGAACAAGTCATGGTATGCCTAAAGAAGCACCTCAAAAGACATAGGGAAGGCCTGGCATCACCCCCACTACCCCAGTGCTCTTTGTTTAAGGAAGACTTGGAAGAAAAATCACCATCAATATGAAAAGAAGAGCACTGAGACATCTTGGAAACAACAGAATGGCTACCAACTGACACCAAATAACACATGAATCAACAAATGTAAACTTCAACAAGATTGTGAACTTGGAGTACCCAGCCAATGGGGAAACAGGGGAGGGGGAAACAGTACAAAAGCTATCACTGTGTTTTTAGGGGTGCTTGTGCGACACCTGCTATTGCAATCATGTATAGAATCTGCTTTTATCAGAGATACCTGACAAATTATTTGGATATTGCCAACAATCACAATCTATATAAAGCCAACTGAAGCACAGCTTTCAAATACAGCAACTCAGTAGATAGGTGAAGTCTTCTGTAGTTTTGTTGTTCTTGTTTTTGGAGGAGGGATATGGAAGGTGCCAGTGGTCTGCTAGCCCATAATTTGTATGAGGTTCATTCTTTACTTATAAACATTTTTCCCCTTCTGCTTATTTCTAAACAATTTGGCAGACATAGTACAGAATGCCTGTTGGAATTGTCATGGCATTTAAACTGTCACAATATTTCTTATAGTTTAGTATTACTTTAGCCATAAGCTTCATAAATTCATTGCTACTAGCATTTCCTTAAATCAGCCTTTTCAAGAACATCCTCCAGCTATCAGAATTAGTCTCTTGATCTGCATAATTTTGTTTAGCCACTTCCATTTGTTGCAGCAAGCTGTGATGTCGTTTCTCTGTCAAATAGAATGAAGGCTTTTAAGTCTCAGACTCTGTTCTTTGTCTCACTTTGCCATTAACATTCTGTATCATTTTATAAAGCTTTGTTACCACTCATTCTTTTATTTTTCTTGCCTGTTTAGACTGTGGACTCAGAGGTACAAAGTCCAAAATGAAGTCAAGGCATCTCTTTTTTTGTTTTTAAATGTAGAAATAGTAGCATTTACTAATATCAATTGTAAGTCCAGACCCTCTGTAACTACTGAGAATTTTTTTTTCCGGTGACTATGCTCAACAGAATGCATCTGTGCTGTTTCATATAAGACATTGAAAGTATATCTGAGGTTATATAATCTACTGCAAACATTTTGAAAATTAAAGGGGACTTCTTATTTTTCATTATTTTACCAGTATGTTAGAGATACACGACCTCTTTTCAGCTGAATGATCCAGGAAAAGGGCTTAAGTGTGTAAAAGATTATGTAATATATTTTCTGTACTGGATCTCTAAAAATGAAATTGTTTTCTAGGTTTCTTTAGAATATTCCTTGTAGAAGACAAGGCTTTGTAAAGAACTAATGGATTTGGTGAACTGAATTAGAGGTTCTCATTGCTCCTTGACACAAATGTCAAGCACATCTGTGAAACCACATCTCCTTCTGATCCGTCTCTAAAAAAGACAGGTATTCAAAACAGGACTGCAACTGTATCTTTATCCAGTGTGATCTAAACTCTACAGTTTTCATTAATCGTAAAACCAATGATTACAATCAAGTGCTTAATTTAGATAATGATTACATATTCCATAAATCCTATGCAAAGCATCAACAAAAGAGTTAGAAATATAGTCCATAAAGTTGAACTGGCACCTGAATCTTAGTTCAGTTCTTGTATATTTGAAACAAAGATGAGGTTTTTTTCTCTATATACTTTGACTCACATTGCATAACAATCTTAGAGGGCAATCTGAATTTCTATTTGGTAAACCTTCCAGTGGACTACTGAACTAACATACTCCAGCTGCTTGGCAATACTAAGGACTGGATGTCACATCACAGAGCATACTCCTACTAAGCATAGATTTCCTAAATTAGTATTATCAGCAACATCTGTTAAATGTATTGCTCTACTTGATAATATAAACATAGCCTAAGGCACTCACAATAGGGAAGGTATGGACTTGAATCTTCAGTCAGATTCTTTAAATTCATTTTTCTGTGATGATGAATCCATAGCAACTGTTTTAAAATTGGGCTATGTGGGTTTTTTTTGGTTTTTTTTTTTTTGAGATCTCATCTTGACGCAGTACTCAATACTTTTCCTGTAACTGTGGAATGCATCTTTTAGGAGAGAGGTTCTATTGTCTTTTTTCCTGAGTCCCAGGTTATATTTAGGAGCTGCTCAATTATTAGACTGTGCCAAGTTCTGTGCAGGAATAGAAGTGTGGCTGATGTCTTAGAGACATTCACACTGAAAGGAAAATCCACACCTGAGGGTGGCAGCAAACAAGAGCAGACAATTAAGTCTCATTTTGCAATAGAGTATGTTTCAGAGTGCACAGTTACTCTTTGATTCACAAGGTCATTTTTCCTACTTTTCTTATTCCCTTTACCCCAGCAGCAAACCTGAGTAAAATTCTAGATACACAGAACTTAGCACCCATTTTGTTTGTTCCACACAATTTCTCATGACTTTAAATACCACTTTACTCAAGTATCTGAAAGGCTATTTTAGCTACGAAAATATCCTACAACACAATTTCTTCCTTCTGACTTGTCTTCCCCATCACCCATTAACTGGATTTCTTCTCTTCCCACTTCACTGCTGTTTATCTGTTTTTTCATTTCTGCTTTTTTACTCTATTGTACTGTTTTGTGTGTGGGCAGCAAGGTAAAATGACAATTTCTGATCTCCATAGAATTACTTTCACTTCCCTACTTACACATAGAATAGAGCAAAACCAGCACAACGGCAAGCAAAATTAAAATTTACATGTGCAATGTATCATTCCATTCTGACCAACTTGGAACTCCTCCTGCTACAAAAAGGCAAGCTGTCAATATACTTAGGGACAGCTTTAAAGATTGCAAACTCTAAGATAAGTTCATGCCTGGAGGAGACATGATTGAGCTTAGGAATGTCAGGAATTTGCCCCCACCTCTCATAATTGAGAAAAAAATAAAAGTGATTTGAAAAAAAGCCAGAAACACAGACAACCTGAACAGTAGCCATTTTTTCTTACTATGGGGAAAAAGTGCAAATCAGTGTTTTTACTGTGCTGAAACTCACAAGAAAAAAGTCTGAAGAGGGAAGAGAGAAATCTATGCTTCTTCCCTCTGTTCTCAGTTCACCACAGGAAGTGTCAAGAACCCTGTAAAACTTGAACTTAAATTAAAGACTTTCTCTCATTCTCTTGTTACAGCCACATAAGTACAGAGTATAACTTGCACAGCTTTCATCATTATAGACAGAACATATCCATATTTATCTTTAAATGTGTTCAGCTACTGTGTAATTAGTTCAAGAGTCTAAATGCAACTACTACAAGTGAGCTCCTCCTTAGCCTCATTTACTTCTTCTAGTCACTCCAAATTCTTGGCAAGCACATATATTTAGATATGCACATTTAAAATCCTTTCCAAGAGGCCCTACTGCTCTTTTTAGCTAGGACCAGACTGATATGGAAAGAGGAAAAACATGGCACCACCTTCTCTGCCAACAATTCAAATGAAGCCAAGAAGTATTCTCTCCTTTAAGTGTTAATGCAGGATATCTAATATAGAATTGGTGATAATGAGTGCTGTTTTATCCCAGTTAATCCTCATAAAGTCCATGTTTCTTAAAGATACATATAGATTTCTGCGCTGAAAAAGAAGCACTTGTTATGCTATTATACTCTAACCATTCTCAACTTGCTCAACTTAATATGTTACACAGCACAACAGCCACTGTTGAATGTTGCACTCAGAATGGGTTACAAGGAAACATGCTTTATGTGAAAAGCTAAAGTTATTTTTGTAGTTATTGAAAGCTTACTACTCTAATGAAAGTAGTATTTCCAAATCTAGTTAGTACACGATAAGAAAAGGCAGACAATAACAATATGCAGAAAGGCTCAATCAGAATAATACCATTATTATAGACAAGCTTCCTATCATTTCTCCAGGTATAATGAACCCCCAAGCTGTTCCTCAAGAAGCTGCTGTAGGTGGTTTCTGTCTCATGGAAACAATGCACCAAGTAATTAGCATTCCACATCCTTTTGCAGGGAAAAGGTATAGTTTCACTTTTCTTTCTTTTTCTCACTTCTAAAATTAAAATAAATTAGACCTGCCAACTGGACATTTCATAAATTATTAAAAACTCCTAGTCAAACAAAACTGGAAATATGTCTACAAAATCATGCGTAGATCAAACCAAACAAAGCTCATTCCTAATCCATTGGAAACTCAGAAAGCCCATGGCCTAGTATGGAGAAAGGTAAAAAAGCATTTTCTGTGTATTACAGAACCAAAAAATAAGGCTAAGAACATGCAGTGTGACAAATTGCTATTCATGGCAGTTATTCTTTACAGAGGTCTCTTCTCCAGTTGTTTTTCCACTATAGTTGTTATATTTGTTTTTAAATAAATAAATCCATAATTACTTGAATATCTTTCTCAAACATCCTAAAATAAATGATTATATAGTTTTGGAGTGTCAGAGGTAGATAAAGAGTTCATTACAGTTTAGTTGAACTTTGAAGAAGTAAAAGGAATTATTCTACCTTTTTCTGTCATAGTCCCTCTCATTGCAGTTATTTAGCTGCTAGTATATCGTGTAGCTGGTATTCACAATGAGGCCCCCTGCCCAGCCATCTACCCACTTGCTAATGAAAGGCTGTGGTGGTTTGGATTTGTCCTTTGTTCATCTCTGATAGAGGCATACATTTCAAAAAGTTAAGTTTCCAAATTTACATGGCTCCTTCTTGTAGTCATACATTGAATGTTCTCATTTGACTCCATAAGGTACATTATGCTGTGAGCAACATAACTTAGACCTTTCAAGGCCAGAAGATATTCACTTTTCTTGTTACCAGAATTTCTCAGGGAGATTTTGTGGATGAACAAAACACTGAAAATGAAGTACTTTTCTAGAAGTAGTAGTTTGTATGAGAGGAAAAAATGTGAATATGCACATTTGTCAAAAAACAGCAGCCCATTATTATTATTATTAAACCAAGAAAACAAGAATAGAAGCTTGTCTGCCTTTACTATCACCCAACAAAAAAAAGCCTAGCACTGTAACAGTCAGAATAGGACAGAGACAATAAGACTGAAGGTATGGTTGCAGATTAAGTTATTAAGTTGACACCACTGTAAGTTGAATTCACCCAAAGCTCTGAACAACTTCATGGAACTTCAAAGTAAGATCCAGCTTTGAAGCTGATCATGACTGGAGTGGGGGTACCCCCCCACCACCACCCCTTGAGTTAAATTATTCTATATCTCATCAAACCTATCTTATGACTCTACAAAGATAAAACACCCTGCTGAGATGCTTTCCTACTCCATTTAGCAGATGTGAAATGACACACTTTGATTTACCTCACCTATTCAGGTCAGGTGGCAGTTGCTTAAGGGTCTTTCAAACTGCGGACACATTTGTTCATTTGTCCAAGCATAGTAAACCCTCTTTTCATTTCAATAGTATCACTTTATAGCTGAATCAAGCTGTCTATCCAGGTGCTGTCTTATTCCAAGCTCATACTAATTCAGTTAAATCACATTTTAAACGATACTTTTGAGCCTGATTACATTTGCACCATGCGTTCTTCACGGTTTAATAGAATTTGTGTATCTGTTTCAACAAGAATGGAGGGAAAGGTAATAAAAGCAATCATTTCAATCACATCAACTTGTTTTAGATAGGCTAGCATAATCATGCCTTGCCTACAGACTTCACTACGCAAAATCTATAAAATACTCAAGTGAACATCAGAAAAAAATATATAAATATATAATATATTAAATATTAATTAAAAATAAAACAATCAATTAATATTAATAATTAATTAGTAATTAAATAATTAAATATAATTAAAAATAGCTCAGAAGACTGCTTATAAATTCCTCCGGAATTAGATGGAAAATAGCCTCAATAATAAAGATCTGCAAAAAAGACCAAAGACATAATAAGCAAAAAGAACTTCCACAAGAAAGCCAGGATCCGGTCTTCACATGTAGGAAATATCTAATGTCTCTAAAATTAAGGCCTCATACTTATTCCATGTATTATGGTTTTATGCCTAAACTATTGACACCATGAGAACAACTGATACAAAGAGCAAAATCTGTTTGAGTAATCTCTCTGCTGCAAAGCACTTTTTTGACAGTTTCAACACCATAAGCTGTGCATTTTCATCAGCAATGATTAAGAGCAAACATGCTGCACCACTTGCATCAGCAGAGATGGACCTGCTGCTGAAATGCACCACCCCTGCCTCACTGCGCTCACATTCACTGTTTGATCTCCATAATTTTTCAGCAAATATATGTAAACATCATTGAGTACAACTTTATTCTACATGGAGGAATTAAATTGCATAACTTTTCTTCATATGAACTTCCATGTGAACATTTTGTCAGAGTGCCCCAGCAACAAAATGCCAATAAATATTGCTGGGAAAGTTCAGCCTTAACTGCCATACAACCAACACCCACCTCTGACATCATGGGCCAGTATAATGAATTAAGAGACATAACTTTCGGGGCATCCCTCATAAACTTAAGTAGAGGATACCAGAGAGAGTTCCTTGTCCAAAGTGCATTATTACAATATAGATACCAAATGCTTGTTCTGTATCATAGGAAGAGAAGTGCAGAGTATGGTTCCATCATTCAGTACAGCACAAGGCAGCAGATGAACTAATTCCAGAATCACCATATACTTGTTTTTTCTATCTGTAAAAAAATTAACCTACTCAGCAAGTAGTATTACTTACCCCAAGTAGCTCACTATAGCTCATCATCCTGTCTCCCTGCATGACTGCTGTCTGCATCAGCTTCCATATTAAATAATACTCGTCAGACTAATGTTTATTTAGGGCAATAAAGCACTGTTTCATGCACATGTGCATTTCTGTGAAGTCTTTGTTGCTTGTTCAAAAAAGAACTATTGAATTCAATGTCTTTCACATTGAGAAGGCTTCCCTAACTCTTGACTTTAGTATTAATATATCGTCGTTCAATTATTATAACCCATGGATAAACATTCTGTTGTTTCTGGGTTGTCTCCTGCTGCTTTATTTTTACTCTAAGGCCAACAACCTGTAAACAACTTAATAGATAGGATTCAGACAGCAGTTTTATACAGAAGAGAAACAAAGTAGAAACCAACTCCTCCCAAGAACATGAAGAGATTTATACGAACAGAAATCTGCACTTTCAGAAAGAGTAGTATTTTGTTGATGCTGCCATGGAGATCTGTGCCATATAAAAATATTTACCTGGTTTGAAACTTTCCTAGCTTCTGTATCAGATAAACCATGACCCATTTAATTTGGAAAGCTCTTAGCCATAGCACTGTTGACAAGTTCCTAACTTACATAAAATCATTGTGCAAATCATGAAACTTAAGTTTCTATTTCATTAAACACTTACTGATAGATTAATGAAAAACTTTTTTTATTGCAACAGTTTAGCTTCTCATTGCAGTAGCAGCATCATGAGAGTAATGAGGTCTCTATTTTTTTTGTTGTTCTTTACAGAGAGCAATTCCGTACTTTTCAAAGCATTCTAATATTTCTTTCATTCCCTCAGTTACTCATCACTAAAATTTTATCTCCTTTCTTAGGTACTACACTAAGTAAAATAAATATGTATAATTTCAGACAGGCTGTGCTGAGCAGTAAGTACAGGTATTAGTCTCACAATCAACAGCAGTAATTTTGTGTGATATGTTATTACACTAATAATTTCTTCAACATGAATACACAATTGATGCTTTAATAAGCCAGGAAAGTAAGGTACTATTGAAACTCTCAAAATGATAGAATAAATCCTAATTCAAGTATGTTAACGAAGGTCTTCAGTGTTAACTTTTTTCTTAATTGACAAATATGTCAGAATTTGTTTAGCATCTTGTACCATGAAGAATTCCAGCACAGTTGTCTGAAGAGATCTGTAGTTATCAACAAAGTTTCAGAGCACAAAAATACTTTCCTTTGAAGGGAATACTACCTCTTATCACAAAAACAAACCATCTACACTAGTTTGCTGCATATTGTTGCACAGTTGATACAATATAACAGTATGTAATTACTAATGAAACCATACTTCTCTGGTAATTAATTCTATGTTTCTTTAACAACACAAACTGATTAATCACAATCAACTTCATCAATCAAAACTAGACTTGCTAGTGAAGAATAACCTGAACAATCTAATCAGGAGAGCCATCAAGTTTTAGGTTTTTATAAGAACCTCTACAGACACTTCCCCCTTATCATATGTAGGGAAAAGTGATAGCAGACAGTCAGATCCAAGTTACACCCCAAACAGCAATGATCACAATCCTGCTTAAGAAAGATAATTTTACTTACCCATTCTCAAGGATGAAGGCTCACTGAATACTCTAAGGAAAAGAATCTCTACACCAAGAATTCTCCTTTCTGCCAGCCAGGCCTTAAATAAGGCTTACCGAGCAGCCTGATTCCACCCCCTTACAGTGGCACAGGTGAATTGCTTTTACCTGTACTCCCAGGGCTGACTGTCTGCCTTCACCAGGTGCTCAATCATTGATTCAGGTTGTGAGTTGTCAATTCCCATACCCACATTCATGTTCCTATCCCTCCTCTTATGCACTTTTATCATTCCTGTTTTTAAAGGTAAATCTAAAATGATTATTTGCCGAGTATTTTCCCTTGGATTAACTGAAACTTAAGCAATTTTGATATGAAGTACTAATTAAAATTTGTGTCTGTGACCAGCTACTAGTTTGTAGCAATTTTAAGTTAGACTTCAATATTTAGATCAATCTCTTGGATCTTCTGGTTTTTCTTACTTTCATCAAAGCAAAACAACAGAGAAACTGTAAGTATTGTTCTTCAAGATATGTCCCAGTATGAAGGCAGAATCACAAAATTTGCTAAGCAATGTATACTCTGCAAATTCTTTTTGATGAACTATTTTTTTAATAGCACCAGGTAGTTTACAGGTGTTTTAAGCCTCCCATAAACAGAAGCATTAAAGCTTTCAACACACATAAGTTATGTTTTCATGAATAAAAAAGAGAGAAGGTAACATTCGAATTAAAGGACATTACTGGTAAAAAATGCTAATAAATTTACTGAGAATAAGCAACAGACCTTTATTGTGGAACAGGCTGAATACAATTGCAGATGCGCTTAACAAAGCAACTAACATCAGATTCATAAATCAAAAGCAACATAACACTGTCCCTGTAATATATAATTGGAAAACAATGGCATTATTAATTAAAGGAAGAACACAAACTAAAGAAAAAGCTAAGGGTCTTAGTTTGAGTGCATCAATTATAAATTTAATTCAATTGAATACATTGCTTTTTGATTAAGAAATTAAAATGCTAACATATATTTTTGAAAAACTTACATTTAACTGACAGTCTTTAATATGTTGTCAGTCTCCCACAGTGCAAAAATAAATACATTAAAAATAAAATAGTGAATACAAGCATTCATGAAAAAAAAATGCTTGAAATCCAAAGGTTGCTTATTTCAGATGAACTAATTTCCATTCACAAAATTTGCAGATAACAATTCACATCTTTCTTCCCTTCCAACCTGGGCCATTCTGTGATTCTGTTGTGGATGCCCCATCCATGGAGGCATTCAAGGCCAGGCTGGATGTGGCTCTGGGCAGCCTGGTCTGGTGGTTGGCGACCCTGCACATAGTAGGGGAGTTGAAACTAGATAATTATTGTGGTCCTTTTCAACCCAGGCCATTCTGTGATTCTATGATTTTCCTCTCCATTGACTTATTACAACATGTTCCCTCATATGCAGGTACTGCCAACATGGTTTTTATTGCATTAATTCATTAGTTTGACTCAGATATTGCAGACATTCCAAATTAACAGTCAGTGTGTTTCAGTCTGCTGAAAACTGCCTTGGTCATATCTGTTTTCTTTTTTTATATGCTTAGAATGAAGGCAAGCATGGTACGAAGTGCAGCCTACATAGGTTTGATATAGTATTTGCGTATTTGATACAGTAGGAATTTATATGTGCTGTATCACAAGCTGTTAAATGCTAAAAACCTTTAAGTTTTAAAAACTTTTAAGTAGTTAGGAAATACTACCCCAGGAGAGTGATCAGGCACTGGAAAGGCTGCCCAAGGAAGTGGCATAGTTACCATCAGTGAGGTGCTCAAGAAACACTTAGAAGTTGTACTGATGGACATGATTTAGTGGGAAATATTGGTGATAGGTGGATGTGAAAGACAAACTGTTTTTGTCTCAAAGCTTGCTTCATGAGGCCTTTCTGGTGATAAGACTCTAAGTGACAACTGCAGATTATCTAGGGGGACGAGTGGTGGGTGTCACTGTGCCACAGTACCTCTGCTCATTTTTGTAAAAGTAAGCAGAAGCAGGACAAGCAGTCTTTTTTTCAGGGGAGTGGCTAGAAGTAGCTGACCACTGCAAAAGGTGATAATGCTTGTGCATGACAATGAAGGTACCACTCCCTGCCAGTTTATCTGTTGGGTTTCTGCAAAACTTCCTGGCTTCTTCCCATCCCCCACGGTGACCAGTTGAGTTCCTGAGAACAACGGGCCCACGGTGGTGACTATCTTTCTCTTGCTTTCTATAAAGACTCCTTGCTTTTTATTTCCTATCTCTTTTCTAACACCCATCTCCCCTTCCCCATATCCTTAAGTAACTATGATTTGTAATAAACTTGTTGGGTTAACACCCATACACATATATATTAAAATAACCTCTTCTCCCTCTTATAAATTGGGGCAAGACAGTGGACAGTTGGACTGGATGATCTTTGAGGTCTTTTCCAATCTTGGTGATTCAATGATTCTATGAAAAAGAGGCTATAAAGTTGTAATTTTGTATGAGCTTAAGGAAAAGACTGAACACCTAGGAGAAGTATGAGTAACAAGGATGCTTGCTGGGGAAGAAAAATGGAAGATGGTGTGAAAGACAAACTGTTTTCCTTCTTTGTCTCAAAGCTTCCTTTGTGAGGCTTTTTGGTGATAAGACTCTAACCGACAACTGCTAATCATCTAGGAGGGAGAATGGTGGATGTCACCGTGCCACTGTGCCTCGGCTTATGATTGCAAAGATAAGCAGCAGCGGGACAAGCAGTCTTTTTCAGGGGTTCTGCTTGAAGGAGCTGACCACTGCAAGAGGTGATAATGCTTATGTATGGCAACAAAGGCACCACTACCTGCTGGCTTATCTACTGGGCCAGATACGTCACACCAAAACTGAGAGAAAAGAAGAAGAAAACCCATAGAAGTGGGGGGGATAAAAGGCCCTCACTAAACTAGGGACTTTGGAGACAAACTCCCAACGACACCTTTGACGGAGAATTCCCTGAGGGGAAAGCCTCTTTGAAAGAACCCCCGAGGCCTGCTTGCTGCGGAGCTCCCTGGCTTTCTCCCATCTCCCATGGTGATCAGATGAGTTCCTGAGACCTGCCAGACCTGCCACGTACCTCGCTGGACCCACCGTGGTGACTATCTCTTTTGCTCTCTACAGAGACACCTTGCTTAAATTTCCTATCTTTCCTATTGCTCACCTTCCCTTCCCTTCCCTTCCCTTCCCTTCCCTTCCCCTCCCCTCCCCTCCCCCCCTCCCCTCCTCCCTCCCCCCCCTGCCCCCCTCCCCCTCCCCCCCCCCTTCCCCTCTTCTCCCCT
>JAPSGF010000002.1:3057144-3126713 GCA_035772895.1 Perdix hodgsoniae | reverse complement strand
CTTCCCCTCCCTTCCCTTCCCTCCCCTTCCCTTCCCTTCCCTTCCCTTCCCTTCCCTTCCCTTCCCTTCCCTTCCCTTCCCTTCCCTTCCCTTCCCTTCCCTTCCCTTCCCTTCCCTTCCCTTCCCTTCCCTTCCCTTCCCCATTTCCCTAAAACGGCTAGGACTTGTAATAAACTGGTCGGACCAACATTTGAACTGTTGCTTCTTAATCTCATGCTGGGTGTACATATTTCAAAGAACCTCTTCTCCCTTCTGTAAATTGGAGCGAGACAGATGGTCTTGCCTTACAACTGGAGAATGCAGGCAAAATGTTAGCAATGTGTTTTCTCAGGCAAAGAAATACACCATTATCTAAGCATCCATACTGGTGTGCCTTGAAGGTCAGATGGATGAATTTTGGTTTCATTCATACATTGATATGCTAGCAGTTTTCTGAAGAAATAATGACTTAGAAAACCCAAAACTTAAGTAAAACTGAGTTTTTCTCACCTAGGAAACGACTCCATCCAGACTCCATGAATTCCTCAAAACTGGAAGTCTTGATTAGTTGCACTTTAAGGAAAATATTTAAAGGTACTCTTTTTTCTTTTTTTCATCCTTTCATTTCCCCCCCATTTTTTCCCTTCTTTTCTCCTCTTTTCTTTCCTTTTTTAATAATATGTCAGAAATCCACAAATGTGAATGTGAAATGATATCTGAGAATCTAGAAACATTTTCCCACTGCAGAATTCTTTGCATAAGTTACTAACATAGAATCATATAGCAATGCTCCAATAATAATGCCTCCTATTTTATAATGCTGGACCATTATGTCAGAGGTGGTGTTATGACAATAGAGATTGAACCTTCCCACTAATATTAGATTGTATTTTCTTGTCACATGACAAACGACAACAAAGAGGCAGTCTGACAAATTTATATCTAGCATGAAAGAGCATATGAAAGGAAAGTATGCAATTCCTCCATGCAGAAAAAAAACACCCGCTGACATTCATTGATGCTTGCTGAATTTTTCTGGAGGATAAACAGTGGATGTTAGCACAGTGAGATGGTGGGTGGTGCATTTCAGTCATCATGGCAGCAACAGTTGGTCTTCTCCATGGGTGCAGATTTTTACAAGCATAGCATGCCAGCTTTTGTTTGTGCTGGTGAAAATACATAGTTAATGTTGGTGGTTGTCTTGAAAAATAGGGTTTTGTAGCTGAGAATTTGCTTAATCAGATATTGTTATTTTGCTCTTTGCATCTGTTATAGTTTCCATGGAAATAAATTACCTTTGAAGCAGCTTAGGATGGAGGGAACTTTAAATATCATCTAGTTTCATACCTCCTGCTGTGGACTCCACTCACTAGATCAAGCTGCTCTGGACCCTATCCAGCCTGTCCTTGAAGGCCTCTGGGGATAGGGCACCCACAACTTCTCTGGGCAGCCTGTTATAGTGTCTCACATAACAGATGTCCTCCTAACATCTAATGTAAATCTCCTCTCTTTTAGTTTAAAACCATTGTTCCTTGTCCTGTCACTATCAGACTGGGTAAAAAGTCTGTTCTCCTGTTTATAAGCTCATTTCAAGTACTGGAAGGTGTCAGTGGGGTCTCCCCAGAGCCTTATCTTCTTCAGACTGAGCAAGCCTGGCTCCCTGAGCCTCTCTTCACAGGAGAGGTACTCCAGCTCTCAGAACATCTGTGTGTCCCTCCTCTAGGCCTGCTCCAACAGCTACATCTTTCTTCTGCTGGAGACCCCAGATCTGGACACAATCTTCCAAATGGAATCTCATGAGGGAAGGGTATAGAGGGGCAGTCACTTCCCCTGCCAATATATGATTTGATTATTATTATGTTCAAAACCGTAACATTTTGTATTTATAATTTAGCAAAAGTATCAGAATCAGATGCTTAAAGTAATAAGAAAGCTCTTTTCATAAAGGACTTGGAATTTGACGTAAATAAGTAATCTCAAAAAATATATATATATCCTTATGCAGTGCATCATTTTCACAGGTTCTGAGAGTTACAGAATCAAAGACAAGCAGTACTGAAAATCAGCCAGTTTTTGATTAACTAATTAAAGATTTTGGCATTTAACAATAAACATCTATGATATAAGGACATAGTATGTTTATTTATTGTATGAAGGCCCTCTTTACTTTCAAAGTATCAGTGAGCATTCAAGTAGATGTACAAAAGTTTACACACGTTTCACTTTGACTGTGTATTATATTTTGCTATAAAATGTATTTAAAGGCTGAGAAACATGCACCTCTAAAAGAAACAGCCACACGTGACAGTGGCTGTATGCGAATTAAATAGAAGCTTCTAATGAATCATTTATTTAAAAAAAAATAAAAGAACATAGTTTCCCTTTAGTCAGAGGTGAGCAGAAATGAAAAAAAAAATATTTCTCTCACCCAGTTCTTGTTCAGAAAGGATAATGGTGTCAATGAATGGAGTTTATAAATATGAAGTCCCTGAAGCTGTTACACTGCTAGCTTCTGACCTTTCTGAATTCTTTAAAGATTTTATAAAACCTCAATTTAGTCAGAATAGAAATTACCTTCACTATTTAAGTTGTCAGGTAGTATCAGTGAGTATGATTCAGCCTTTGTGACTGGCAGAATCATAGAATCATAGAATTACTCAGGTTGGAAGGGACGTCAAGGATCATCAAGTCCAACCGCAGCCTAACCATAGTATCTAACTCTAACAACCCTCTGCTAGATCATATCTTCGAGCACCACATCCAAATGGCTCTTAAACACATTCAGGGATGGTAACTCAACCACCTCCCTGGGAAGCCTATTCCAATGTTTAACCACCCTTTCTGTAAACAAGTGCTTCCTAACATCCAACCTAAACTTACCTTGGTGCAACTTGAGGCCATTTCCCCAGATACATTTCTGAAGGAAGTGTATTTCCATGTTAAGAACATACTATGGCAGTATAACAGCAAAAGGAAGATTGTGAAGCTACTAGCTTTGATGCATTACTTATCTTTATTTTACATGAACATTTGTTCTGTGTCACTGGTAACTGTTTATTTCTTTCTAAATCAGCTTATAACTGGAAGGCAAATACAATTTCTAATGTGCCATTTTGAGTACCTGAGATTTTATTTACTCTTTAAAATATCTGAGATTTTACTTATCTTTTATTTATCCATTTACAGAATTTAGCATTTTTTTTTCTAGTTCACAGAATCACACTTGCTCAAGTTTGGGTAAGTTGAATTAGAAATCTGTGAAAGACCATATTCTAAGAGAAAATTGGCTTTCCAACAAATAGTTAAAGAGTGTCGTGGTTTTATGATTATTTGTTGTTGTTGTTGTTGTTATTGGTATTCTACATCATAATATCACGTAGTGCACTGGGAGTTAAAGTCTTAATGCTCCAGTTCTGGACACTTGTCCCAAAGAGAAAAAGAACTACATACCTCAGGTGCTTTGTGGTCAGAGAAGAGATATAACCCCTGGCAAAGTCACCTGACATGTTCTTCTTCGTCAGGCTCTCCTCCATGCTGCTCAACCAGACTGCTCATCTGACCTCAGCATTACGGTGAGTCCTAACCAACTTTCAGATGCTCGCTCTCATTATATTTGATTTATTATCTTCAATTCCTATTATATTGTATTATAGTGTGTTATCTTGCATTCTGATACCATAGTTAGTGAATAGTGAATAGTAGCTTTCTCCTCAGATAATTGCCGTTGTTTATAATTATTTTTGGGCCCCCTGTTTCCCTTTTCTGGAGGCACGGATTTTGCAAAATCCCTCCACCCCACTAGTCACTGAATCGTGCCGAACCAGCCTATAAAACATTGACAAAGAGAAATTCAAATTTTTTACCATTTCATAAAACTGCTATCTGGTGCTTTCGATTTTATGAGAAGTTGCAGAAGACTGTTCCGTAAATTTGCTTTTTAAGGAGAAATGGTTCATTTTTCACTTGAAACTCCTTTTACTGATTTGTAAATTAGTGAGATCACTGGAATATTAGGATACTGATGAAGTTAGAAAAAATAACAATTCTTTTTTTCATGGTACTTTAGTTTGGACTATAAAGATAATCTGAGCATGTGTAAATAAAAAAAATTAACTATTTTTTAATGGGTTCTAACAAATTTACAATGTGATTCCAATTAATAATTATCCAAAATATTTTCACTATCCTTACTTAAGACTGTGCAAGCTTGTGTGTACTGAAAACAATATAAGTTAGAACTGCAGCCAAAGATTATAAAAGATAAAGAGGATCTTGCCCTTGTCTTGGGATCTGAATCAGAAAGCTATTCTGAATTAAATAGTTGAAAAAAATGTTAATCCTAAAGCAAAGACAAAGGTTGAAGTGAATCCGGAAAAACAAACAGCAGACTGGATGCTTTTTTGTATGTATGTAGACTGTTGATGAGAAAACAATTTTTAAAAATCTTTAAAACACCAAAATCTGTATTTTAAAAGCTGATAGATATTTCAGTTATATGAACCTCATGTCTCAAGTGCAGTTTCTTTTGCAGAAAGTTCTGTGCAATGCATGAAGTGCACACAATTAGGAGGGAACTGAAAATTCTTAACAAAGAAGGCCAGAAAGGCAACCAATATGAGAAACATAACCGCCTTATTTTTTTACCTGTTGGAGTGGATACAGAGGAGGGCCACAGAAATGATCCAAGGGGTGAAATGCCTCCTCTGCAAGTACAGGCTGAGAGAGCTGGGGCTGTGTGGCTTGGAGAAAACAGGGCTCTCGGAAGACCAGATAGTGCAGCGTCTGATGCACGGACTCATATGTGAATGATCCAAATCGTTTATTACAAGTTCTCACATCACTTATATGCCCTTGCAAGTTTTTTTTTTTTTTTTTTTCCTGGCTTTCCCATCCACCCCTACAACTTCCCATCCACCTTTACATGTCAACAGAGCATTCTACAAAACACTCTTCAACCATTCACACAGGTGCTTATCCAATCAGAGCCATGAGACGTTCTTTCTTCTTTTAGAGGTGTCCTTGGTTCTCATGCTGTTTATCTTGCTCCACAGCTTCTGCTCTGATGAGTTTTTCTTGTATTACCACGAGATAGAGGTCTTTCAGTATCTGAAGGGGGGCTGTAAGAAGGACGGAGATATTTTATTGGAGTCTGTTGTGATAGGACAAGGGGAAATGCTTTCAAACTAGAAGAGAGAAGATTTAGTTTGGACATAAGAAAAAGGTTTTTTATGGTATGGGCTGTGAAGCACTGGAACAAGTTGCCTAGAGATGTGGTAGTTGCATCATCCTTGGAGACATCCAAGGTTGGGCTGGACAGGGCTCTGGCCAACCTGATCTAGCTATATTTGTCCCTGTTTATTGCAAGGTAGTTGGACTGGAAGATCTTTAAAGGTCCCTTCCAATCAAATAATTCTATGATCAGTGGATTTTTCTGGCTCTACAGTAAGTATGTCTTAAAGAGTATATCTTCTCCAGCTGCTCTTCATATTCATGAAGTTACACCTCTAGTAAGACCCTTCCATTTTTATATTCACCAAATCATCTTAATCTATTATATTACTTGCATCATATGTTGTTCAGTAATCACTTTGAGCCAAGGTGTCTGACAGAGACCAAGTTCTGAGCTTGATGTAGTCACCAAACATTGCATGAGGATATTCTGGGGACAGCAAACTAGTCCCAGCTAGCTCATAGTTTGTCTCTGAAAATTCCTCTTCAAGCTAAATTGAAGATAATTGGTGTGGCAATGCAAAGGAAATGAAATTCAAATAGCAAGATTTTTCTAAGAATTCTCTCTGCTCAGATATAAAGAGAGAAACTGATACACATGTGAATGAAAAGAGTGAAAAATGTAGGAAATGAGAGCCTTGAATACAGAAAATTAAGGTACAAAAGTAGTTGGAAGGAAAGAAAAGAGTGGTACACTTGGTAAGTAATATACTGAAAAAAATCTATTAAACAAGGCCAGAAAGAGAAATGGGAGATAATGCTGTTAATGACAAACAAATGTTTTGGGGTGCAAAGTAAAAAAACATCCATTGCATGCAGTTCTAGTATAGGAGTCTTGAGTTGCATACAATTTCTGCACCAAGAACGATGTGTTTCAGTGTTGTGTGATATTATACCTGTTGGAACATTTAATACTGTATTAGTTGCCAAGGCAACAACATTTTTTTTTTTTTGTGAAGCACATTTTGGGTCTAGCTTTCCCTTTTGGAGTTACACCCCTGTGGAGCACAAGTAAATGTGACCAAGTTATGCATGAGGAGTCAGAATTTGATGAACCATAGCAAACATTAAATTGCCCGCATTTTGTACTTCTACAGTATAATTTCCAGAAGCCTATTGTCACAATGATTAGTTTTTCATGACTACAGTTCAAAAAATTATAATTAGACATAGAAACTCAAATGTTCTCATAACTGGGGAGGTCTATTACCTCTTTATTATATCTGAAAGCTAAATGATAGTGCTATTGAATTGTTTAGTGTTCATATAACCAATATAACTGGAATATTCAAGAGGTGCAAATACATTTGTATGTATACACACTCTACACTGCAAATACTGATTGGTATACAGGATATACGTTAGAGCCTCAAATATGAATATGACATGTTAGTTGATTTCCAACTTTACTAACTCCTTAACTAACTCCTAAGTTCTAGGGTTACTGAATTCTTTTGCTACTCACTCAGTTTTTCTTTTCTTATTTGCTTTTTGTGCTTTTGTGTTCTAGCTTGTCTAATTCACCAATTATTTCTCTTTTTACAGTTTATCTTGCACTGTATATTTGTATATGGCTTCACACATTTCGACTCTGAGAAATCTGGGTTATAGTTACTGTTACATGTGTAACAAAAAAATAATGGATGCTGAAGAATTAATAACAGGGGAATTACTTATGCAAAATTGTTTCTTAGTGAAGGCATTTTAATTTAAATAGAATTAAAAACTTTGAACGTCATAACAGAATCTAGGGTAAATGCCAAATGCTGTTTTCAGAAGAGAACAAGCCAGGAAAACATGCTACCTCCGGCCTTTTAATTGACAAACAAAGCTGAATGCTAAGATAATTCTGTAGAAGAAAGCAAAACATGAAGTGTCATTTTGTGGTTGGGTCAAATTTTCCACCATTGTTTGCTACAGATCTCTTCCTAAGTATATAGGGTTTTTTATTTGCAAATGTAGAACTGTAGTCAGTACTTCTCAGAATTATACAAAGATCAGGTATTTCCTCAGAAACAATCAGAAGCACCATAAACAAAGATTGATTTATTTATTCATTTACCAAAAACAACAGATAATGAAGATATGTTACCCATAGAGGAAGTCACATCACTTTTCAAAAACAGATCTCAGATGGCACAGATACATGAAAAATCTGGGCAAATCTAGTGGTTCATTGATGAATAATCTGCAGCATCTTTAGCCTAGAAACTTACTAGCTCATAGGTTAGTCCGAGTTCTTGACATCACATTGGCTAGTACAGAGTTTTCTATTTTATCCTGATTTTTTATCTTTTCGTTGCATACATCTCCTGATAAGAAAATGAATTCTGAACTCTGAATGCTGAATTAGACTGGTCTGTGGGGGCTTGATGTTATGATAGAATGACAGGACTGCCAAAAACTAAACGAAGGTGGCCACTCAAAACAAAATTTAACACATGATGTCAAATACATAATGGCTAGATTTAAATTTTTTTATTCAGTCACAGAAATATGTAAAATCATTCAAATAGGAAGCTAGGAAGAAAATATCATAATACTCAGTATCAGTATTTTGAGTGCTGAAATATTTTGAGTAGGCTCCTTACTAGTGGGAAATATATCTAGATGATCAGTTTAGTCTCAGTTTAGGATATTTATCATCTCCAATGACCAAAAAAAAAAAAAAAAAAACAAAAAAAAAAAAACACCACACAAACAAAACAAAACAAATAAAACACCAAGAGTTAATCCTATATTTAGTTGATTAATGTCAACCGTTAAGCAAAAGAGTGTCACAGGTTTTTAACAGTACTTCAAGCTGAGGCACCAGTGATCTGACTAGCTGGCTTTATCAAACTCTTTAATAAATGTACAGTGTTTTGTCAAGTTTTTAAAAATTGTGCATTGACTGAGGAGAAGTCAAGACATCATTGACTGAGGAGAAGTCAAGACATCATCAGTAAGGCTACTTATTTAAAAATGCAGCTGCTTGGTCTGTAGGGGTGATGAACAAAAGTTTCACAATCACCTGAAGAACTCAGTCCTTCTTCTTGTCCAGTTCCTGGCCCTCAGTACAAATGAAACATACTGGAAAGAGTCCAGTGTAGAGCCACAAAGATAACAAAAGACTGGAGCACCTCACCCACGAGGAAAGAAAGAGAGCTTGACCTATTCCCTGGAGATAAAAAAAGGCTCAGGGAAGATCTTACTGTTGTATGTAAATACATGAAAGGAAGATAGAAAGAACATTCTGGAGAAATTTAGAGTACCTGCATGTGTACATATGATATTCTTATAGAGCAATTTCCAATCAAAACTGAAGAGCAACCTGGATCCTTTCTATAATCAATAACTGTCTATTATCTTAGGCTGCTTAACCTTACATAACTTGAAAACAGAAGACTAAAATTCTGATTTCTCATGCTGAATTTGTTTGTAGTCATATACAGTAAAAGTCATTTCAGAGGTCTTAGCTCTTACCTGAAATAGGAAATCAACAAGAAAGTTCTGACCTAAGTAAATTAGAGAAAGAGAAGTATATTCTACCATACTGATGAAGCCATGCAACAAACAGCTGTTTATTTTGGATTTAACACAGTCATCTTCAGATGAAAACTGAGGGAGAAAAAATGTTCAATTCATCTCAATGTGAAACAGAAAAATTATGGAACTAGAAAGCATTCACTATGTCTTGCCATACAGAAAAATTTTGCCTTGGTTTCTTATCTATAGTCATAAACAAGTGCATTCATAATTTTGGTTACTGAATCAGTGAGGAGTCTTCCTCTGAGTCTCGAAACAAAATCAAGGCAGTTTTGTCAGTAGCTCATTAAAATTTAAGAAGTATACTATCACTGAATATCACACAAAAATTCAATGTGGTTTAGAAACACTGAGACCCTAAGTTTATTTAAGATTATTGTTTATCACAAATGCTGTTTCAGTAACATCACACAGCATGTTATTTGTTTAAGTGGTAATAATTATAATAAAGTTATAGAAATGTTGACTTACTAAACAAAGAGAAAATGTAGGGAACAAAGATATACTATATTCTACAATGTTTTTATGTGTTCCAGATTCTTCTGAAGAGTGAGTTAGAAACTGTATAACTTTAAATGGTCAATGGCAACCCTAAGCACTAACCATAAAATAGTCAGATGTTTATATATCTTTCAAGGCATAGTCCTCAATCAGTCAATCATCCAGCTTGAGGAATCTGTACTCTGCAATCACATAGAAAAAATACAGAGAAGGTTGCTAAATGTTTCTGATTTTTTTGAATTATTCTGTACTACATAATTTTTTATCAAACCAATTCTAAAAATCAATGCTTAGATTTTTTTAATGTTTCTTTCCCTTATTGTTTAAGATAATTTATCCTATTATATATACGCATAGGTTGCTCTGAAAGTAATGCCTCCTACTTACTTTTGTAGGAATTATAACAGATAGAAAGAGCATGATAATACAATTAGATAGAGCAAATCCTCACCTCCAAAACACTCTTTAGAAATGTATTCACAACTATTAGCTATCCATTTTGGCCAGCAATGAACAAGAGCCTGCATGCCACACTCATAAAAGTCTGCATGTCTGTTTAGAACGTGGCTTGTCTTTTACGCCTCTGTCGCCACTGTTTAAACAAATGCATCACCCACTGCCTCATTGTGCTTACATCCATGTTTGGTCTCCATAAATGTTATTTGTTAATTCATTATTTGTTATATGTTAATTAATTCTTCACAGAATGTCATTTGGTACTTTTTATTTTTTTTTCCGTCTGGAGAAATTCACTTTTACACCTTTGCTTCATATATTCTTCCATGTCAGCTATCATTTTGTCAGGCTGCCCCTTTGCTACTGTCTGTCACACAGCACTAATATGTAATGGAATATTGGTGGGAAGTTGAACCTCTACTGCAGTACCACAAACATCTGCCTCTGACTTGAGCCAACATCATAAAATAGGAGGCATTACACTCAAACCAGTCATCATACATGTCTGCAAAAAAACAGAGAATAAAGCCAGTCATGAAAAGTGACTGAGAAATGACTGTGCTTGTTTTTGTTTGTTTTTATTTTAAGTCAGATACAACAACTATGAAGTAGTGGTATAAAACCACACTGCTTAAGTCTTTTCCTATGAAGCACCCAGCAAAAGATCCATGCACAAATAAAAAGTATTGATTGATTATTTTCAAAAAATCATAAATAAAAAAAAACAAACACAAAACACTTGAAAATCCTTATGGAGATTTTCTGCATGAATAGTCTATTCCTAAAACTAAGTATTAGAAAAAATATGCTCTGAAGTATTAGGAAAACAAGCAAAAAAGCATAAGGTGTCTGCTTGCCCTATCTTGGCGTTGTTATAGTAATCTTTCATTGCCCTTCATGTTTGTGAATTCAGCTCCAAAGGTTTGGCAGACTTCTTGATAATCTTTTTATGTAGTGAAGTGATACAGTACCAAGTTGTCAAAAAATTAGCTTTTTCTGAGAAAGAACCATTTTCTCTTTGACATTTACAGTTTGAGAAATCAATCTCCTGTCACAACATTTAAATTGTAGTTATAACAAATTTCAGGTCACAAAAAGCATGACTTGCTTTAATTTTCCTAGATGTCATAGATGAAATACATTTACTCCCTTTCTAACATCTGTGCTTTTCTTTGTATATTTGTTGTTTGTTTGTTTTTCCTCCTACAATTCTAATTTCTCTCAGTTCTAATAAAGGATAAGAGTGCAGGGAAAATGATTTCCCTTCTCCCAGCTGTTGTGACTTTGTTCTTTGCATGTTTATGGAGTAACTGTCTTTAGCCCTTGAAGTCATACTTTCATGTGTGTTAAATCTCTGAGGAAAAAGCAAATGAATACCCAATTAGGTAGAGAAATCACTCAGTAATGATGCATGCTTTTTGGAGAGGAGCCCTTCAGAAAATTTAGGTAGCAATCTCTAAAACAAACTGAGAATATTCAGAAGTCTAGAAATAGACCACTTTTTATTATTTTCTGGGGTAAAATTAATGTAGGTGAGACTGAAAAAGCACAGAAGAGTTACAGAAATGAGTATGTAAAGCCCTTGCAGGATGCAAAAATGACCTGTCTCTCCTGAAGAGCCTGTATCATTCCACGAAGATGACTTACTAAATGGAGTAGCAGGAATTTATTTGTGTTGCTTTTAAAATTCTTTCCTGCTGACCTGTGATCTTTCTCCAGGCTCTGTGCATCCCTTTGCTAATCATGCATGTCAGAAAATGTAAGTGACCTAAGCACTGTGGAGCAGAGATGTGGCTGTGCTGAGAAGCACCTGGCATCAGCCCCGAGAAGACAAGGTCTTTCAAAGTGGATCCCTATGAAGATACAACAAGAGATATACAGATTCTTACAAAAGTTTCCTATAATTTTTTAATAGTTAAATTTATTTTTAAATATCTTCAGGTAAATTATCCTAATGTTAGACTTTCACGAAATAAATGAACTATGATATCAAGTAAAAAGACACTAAGTGCATGCGTACTGTGCAGTACTGGGTTTTACCTCAAATAAGGGGTTTGGTCTTTGCTTTCCCTATTTTTGCTTAAAAGTAAACATTTCAAAGTACTGTGCTTCAGTTATAAAACTATGATTGTGATATGGTTATCTATGGTAGTGTTGAAAAGCTATGGTAATCCTTCTCCTACTGAGAAAGACAAGTCAACAAAATTATTTAACTAAATGTAGCATATAATACTTCAATTCTCATCATTTTCATACCATCAAAGTTTTATTTGAAGAGCGTGATACTGAAAGAACAAGTATAGAATGACTAATGAGAGAAAACAGAGTTCATCTGTTCAACAAGTACACAGATCATTCACGTGCTGCAGAGAACTTAGAAAATATGTCAGTACAGGTTAAATGAAAATGACTGATGCTAATTTTTGAAGATCTTTAAGATTGATAATATTAGATGTGATTATTGTTTTTAACACAGGATAATTAATCCTGTTCAGAGTTAAATCTGGTAAGAAAAAGAAATCTATATAATGTTACATTTAATTACATGTAAATAAATATAGATTTTTACGTTACATGCTCTTTCTTGGATTATTAGCCTGGTCAGCCTTATGGGTCTTTGAAAAAAATGTTGTAATTTCAAAGGCAACCATTTTTGCTTCTGCCATGTGGTTGTAAGCATTTGAAAAATCTATTTTGCTTTCGGTGAAATAGTAGGGCTTGCTGTAAATCTTATCATACTCTTTAACTCTCTTTTAATCATAAATGCAACAACAGCAGTATGTCAGTACCAATTAGCTGAAAATGGCTTGACATTGACAAAACTTCTGCTTGTACTAATTGCTAAAAACATGCACATTATATGCAATCTGATGGCATAAAACATTCACTGAGAGATTGAAAAATGATATCCTTATTCTTTTTCACTTCTTTTTTGAAGAACAGTACGTAGTAGTTAGTTTCCCTTAGATTCCTATTGCAACTTTTAATTTCATACTATTACTACTTTAACATAAATAAACCTTTTCACAGCTGTAGCTCTGGCTCCTCCAACTAAGTATCATATCAAAACCTTGTTATTTATTTTTGCAAATAAACCATAAACAGTAAAGTTTATATTGATGATTCACTGCATTAAATGAGTATCCTGGTTAAGTTTTCAGGTGTTTACTTGAAGACAGAAGGAGAAAATTGATCAATAGTGTTGCCAGAACAGATACGATTGATGTGACTGGCTAAACCAAAATGTAATTGTATTCTTGCTCTGTACTTTTTCAAGGCTTTTTAAAGGAAAGCGGATATTTAGAGTGTATTGTGCCATACTGCAAATTAGATGTCAGGGGCTTGCACTAAGTACTAAACTAGTAGAGAGCCCATTCTGATCTCACCACAACTGAACCACAAGTATTTCATGGTTATGTAATGAGATACACTAGTTTAAAAGAAACATAAGTGGAGAAACAAGTACAAAACTGCTCCCACGGGAAAATCTGAAGAGATGGACTTTTCTATAGAAATAAGAATTGTGCTGAGTGTTTTAATATTATTATTGAGAGAATCATAGCTCCACAAAGTAATACAGAATTCATTTTTAAATCATACTAGAGTACAGAGAATACACAACCTAGAACGGTACAACATCAATTCTATTGGATCGTTAATTCACATAAATATATGTGTGTATATATATATATATATAAATTTTAGTAAAGGCTAAGTCACAGTCAAACAAATACTAGAATATAACTAGGATATAGTTCACTTCTCAGAAACATATTGTGATTACACTATAACAAATGCATTTTGTTTTTTCAAGATACTTGCAGACATTAAGCAGACAGAAGAAATAAGGTAGGTGAACACTGTGGGTGAATTTGAGGCAAAACTTGTGTCATTCACTGCCTCCAAGAATGAGGAAAATCACTAGCCTATCAGGAAGCTACAGACTTTATAGCTGAGATTCATTCTGGAGATTGCAGGACTCAAATGTGAGCATGCCTGATTCTGAACAGTGTAATAAAATCTATTCTAAGTAGTAGCTGAGGAAATCTCTTATGCTTGTGTTATTCCAGGTCCCAGGTTATTAAGAATTTTGATACTCTGTGCTGTTCTGAAAGCGAATATATTCTGAAAGCCAATATATTTCCACATCTGTACAACGAAATGAAGAAGTCTCCACTCACATCCTAAACACCCCATACGTCCTAAACAGATATGTTGATAGGGAATGTGTTTTTGGAAATCAGAATCTTAGTCTTTGTTTTGATTAAAGAGACAGTTTAAAATCCCATAAACTACCCCATGAACTGCTACTATGTGAGCATGAGAAAGGTAATATATATATTAAGATAATGATTGGCAGGAATATGCAGGGACTTACACCGTAAGTCATGCTCTTGTGTAGATATATATATTAGAATAATGAAGTGTTCATTTTGTCAAAAGTAACATTTGGCTGTTACTCTGTTCTTTTTTTTTTTTTTTTTCCTTTGGTGCATTTTTTATTTCCTTTTCATTATGTGAAAAGCTATCAAATTATGAAAGGTATATTTACTAAGTGTACTGTAAACTGCATATGCACACACACCTAATATATGTATGTAACCTCGATGTAACAAAAAGCATCTAAAAGCCTTTTCACAAGATTGTCTTTAATATAGTTCCAGGAGGCTGGAAAGTACTATTATACATTCTAAACTATATGGAGCTGAAGGAAAGAAAGGCCAAAGACTTCTCCACAGGAAAAAAAACATTACAATAGCAGCTACCTTAGAGTATCTCTTTGTGTTTCTGTCTGTTAACATTGCTTTGCAACTGAACAAAACAGGCTTTACCTTGAGTATCACTGTGTTAATAAACTCAGTCTAGTATACATTGTCTGTCTCACTCCACAAAACTTCCTGTAAGATCAGATACATATCTGGGAGAGGGTAAATCCACAAGACTGAAACATCCAGAACAATTAAAAATATCCCCAGAAAGACTCTCTTAGCATAATCTACAGATAATTTTAAATGTAGTTGGATGAAGAAGAGAAGAACATATACATACAGGAATAACACATCTGTGTAAAAAATATTTACCAATAAAAATGAAAGCAAATCTCTCATTAAACAAGCCTAGATGTAATACTGCACCTCAGATCAAGAAAGCATTGAAACGTATCTTCTCTGGACAGTGCATCACTGATCTTACTATTTTTGCTGACTGATACATATGTTTAGTGAATAAGGAACCTGAATGTTTACAGCTTGCATTCATCTTCTATTACTTATAATATTATCGTGAAGATTATTGTAAATATTTTTAGAATGTGTTTTTTGAGTTTCTGAAACGCTTATAACATCAAGGATGAATATGTCTTACCTGAAGATTCCAATGTTGGGCAATAGAACAAAGCCTTTCTGATAAGAATAATACTGCCTTCAGGAATGGATGAAGCTACTGTCTCTGCGTTTCCATGTTAGAAAAATTCTAGGTGAAAATAGGTGAAAGATAGATGGTTACAGGTTTTTTTTTTGTTTTGTTTTGTTTTGTTTTTTTAAAGTATTGTTACAGGAGGCAGATACATGATCATAAATGTATTGAAAGACAAAATAAGCAAAACTCATGGCTTAGAAGCAGAGTGAGTATAAGATGGCTCAAATCACATAATCATAAAAGATAATATTAGAAGACTTCTATTCCTACATATTTCTGCACATATATTCAACATAAAACTAGAGATATCAATATGCAGTGGTGCTCAAGTTTTGCAACCTTGGATAGAGGATACAAAAGTGAAAGTTATCTTAGTAAAGATTTAAGGTTGTAACTTGGTAGAGGATGAAAGGTAGAGGAAAAAAGTAAGGAAATGTTTGTTAATTAAAAAGAGTTGGAACAGAAGGTGAAAATATTTCCAGACCCCATACATGGTTTCATGAAAGTGTATCTGGATAAACCTGTAATTTTTTATTTTTCCATCAACTGAACAGTGTAAAAGATTCCATTGTACATGAGAAGCAAGTTTTATATATATTTATATATAAATATAATATATATTATATTATATATATATATATTATATATAATTAAATATAATTAAATATATCCTATATTTAAATATTTCTATAAATTTCACAGATAAAAAAAAATTAAGGGAGATGTATGTGTTCACTGTACAGTGCTGAATTCTGAAATTTGACATGTATGCATGTGTATATTCTACTGTGTGTGTGCCTAGAGCTACAGGGTTTAAGCTACATTTGATTTACAGTATAAAAATCATGTTTTGTTCTTTCATTACAGTTGCGGTATAGCTAAATGTGTTCCTGTTACCTCTACTGGAATACATATGCTTCAAAGTGTTAATTAATGTCCTAGAGAAAGTAATGCAAGGACTTCACAAGGCCTCCTTAGTACTCAAATCTTGGACTTTAAGATTTGCATTCTATTTTAGCTGATTTTTGATGTTATGTTCAAAAAATTTTCATAATCTAAATATCAAAGTAAATTCAGTGAGGAGCTTATTCACTTATTGAATCTTTCAACCAGACTCAATTTTTTTTTCTTTTTCATCCTATATTTTAAGAAATCCATGTTTATGACTGTTCCACTTAAAAATATATTGAACTGACATCTAACTAAATTGTTCTCTACCATGATCATACTGACTTGCTTGTAATTCTTCACATTAATTCCAGAATAGTAATTACCTTTCAGTTTTTCATGAAAGTGTATGATTGTTACGTGTCATGTTTCAATATCAGAGGCAGATAACCTACCAGAAGACTATAGATTACCGAGTTTTCATCAACTTGTGGAATATTATTCACAAGCTACAAATCATGTCTCCACTACTTAATACCTCTAATATCATACCATATCTGAATTTCTCTGCAAAGTATAGTTGCAACTCCACTATAGAGATACTGTACATAGAATAATTACTTTTTAAAGCTAGATGGACTTCTCCAAAAGTAATGCCTCCTATTCTATTATGTTGGTTCATATGACCAGAGGTGGATGGATGATAGTGGAATGTCAATAGAGCTTTAAGCTTCCCACCAGTATTCCATTACATTTTGTTACTGTGTGACAGATGGCAGTGGGGGGGGCAGTCTGACAGACTGGTGTCTGACCTGAAAGTGCATATGAAATGAAGGTGTGCAACTGAATTCCTCCATGTGGAAAAAATGGCATCCACTGACATTCACTGACACTTGCTGAACATTTATGAAGATCAAACAGGGGATGTGAGCACAGAGAGGCAGTGGGTGTTGCGTTTCAGCAGTGGTGACAGCAGGTCACCTCCTCTGGTGCAGATGTTTACAAGCATAACGTGCAGGCTCCTGTTCATTGTTGGTGAAAATGTATAACTCATGGTGATGACTGTGTTGAAAAAAGTGATTTGTAGCTCAGAATTTACTCAATCAAATAGTGTTATTGCGCACTTTGTAGCTGTTACAATTTCCATGAAAAGAAAAAGGGAGCATTATTTTGAAGGAACATATATATATGTAAATATGTTTGCAACACGTAAATTGTTTTTTTATGTGTTATGTACTCATTAAGTAATTTTTTTTTTCCTTGAAATAGATGAATAGGATCTATTCTTGTATACACAAAAATATGAGACAAATGTCCATGCAAATGAGACTTTATAATTGAGTCACTTTTCCATAGGAAGACAATCATATCTTTTATCTCAGACATGTATAAGTTTTAAACAAAATGTCTTCCTCCCAGTTAAGATTTTTTTTGGTTAATACTATACTAATTAGCAGTGTTCTACTTACCTTGTTTCCACTGGGTCAGTAGTAGCAATTAGAACAGATAGAATGCAGTGAATTAAATCCTGAAGGATGTTATTTCTGGGAAAATAGGAAGCACATCTTACATATAAATAAAATCCATACTTTTTTGCTAGCATAATTGAAATCTTGAGGGTCTAATCATTATTAATCCAGGTCTATGTGTTACAGAAAAAAAAAAAAAAAAGCATTCAGTTAAAAGTATTCTACACATACTTTTTAATTTTGAACCCATTTCCTGGAATTCTGCTCACCCTTTCCATGCACCTCTAGGCCTAATATTTACCTTTATGTAAGTTAGATATTGCTCTTCTTTTCTCTTAGTTATCTATAAAGGCATTTCTATCCAGCTCCAGACCTCCATTTCTTTATCTGACCTTGGGTCCTGTTGTTCCTAGCCATGGTGTCTCCAGTACTAAAACTGTGTCTCATCTATTATCATCCTATGCCTGTACATTGCATCACATCCTATGTCTCAGCTTCTCAGGGTTTCTGCCATCGTACTAGGATTGTATTTCTCTTCATCATTGTCTTAGAGGTATAAATATGTAGTTCTATGCAGAATAATTTCTTATTACCAGGCACTACCCTTCTTAAGTTAACTCATGCATTATTTTTTTTTAATTTCAAGTAGAAAAATAATTTTGAATTGACATAATTTCACTTTCATTTGATGTAGTGAATGAAAACTTTCTCCCTTTAGCAACATCTATGGCTTTTATCAGTTATTCATTAATAATATATTACATCAGTAGATCTCAGCCAAGCACATTCAATTCTTACGTGCTGCTATTCTCAAAATAACAGTTTGTGGGAGCAATGAATAAAGCTCAGAAGTCATAGTGTTTTTGCTTCACACTATTTCATGCATCTACAATTCTCAAAATAATAAAAATGAGGACACAGTGATTTTGAAACTGTTTGTGCAAAAAGGTATATGAACTGCAAGAACTACACTTATACAGATGGTGGTGCCGTTATATACTATGGTACTATGTTCCTCCTTGTCAATATGCTCTTCTTATTCTTTAAATTGTCTGGAGGAATGATGACTTCAGAGATTTCTGGAGAGCTTAGAAATGGTTATGTCTCACTTACACCTAACAGAAATTAATTTAGCTCATCAGGTAAGTCTGTCTTTTCAGTGCAGCTTCCTGGGTCATTTTTGTCAACTATTTTTTTTCTGGTTTGTTAAAGTAAATACAGGAATCTTTTCTTTCTGATCTGTTTAACTAGGGCAATGCAATCTGAAGTATCATAGTCTTTCACAGTCTTAATAGCTGTACAGTTATCCATTTAGCTCTGCTTTACTCATGGCAGCTTTGGATTTTTACTGTCCCCTTTTTCAGATTCAGCTAGCACGTTCAGAGTTCTGTAAACACTGATGTTACTCAGTATTTCATTTTATGCTTTCTGCTGTTTCCTGAACTGTCATAAATTCAGTGAAAATTGTTTTATAATAATCTTTCACTATCTGCAGAACTCTGTTTAGTGCATTTGGATAATGGCAAGATTTTTTTTTTTTTTTGACCACCTACATTGTATTTTAAGAGATAAACTTTCTATTCTTACCTTTAATTTATTAACAGAAAAAGCAATGTCTCTCGATAGATAAACAGCCAATGCATTCTTCTTTTCTAAACTGACCTTACTTGAATCATATTTACCATAATACTCACTGGGGACCTTCCAGTTTTCTTTGTTTCATTGCAGCTAGGATATAGAAAGCAGTTTGATTTAACACTTCAGTGTTATGTACTCATTAAGTAAATTAAAAAATATATATTTGGATGAAAAGTCACTATTCTCATTCCTTGACATCTTGGATTTTCTTAATCTGACAAAAACAAGTGAATACTTGTTTGTCCTGCAGAGCTGAACAAGCTGCAGATTAGAGAGGGGTAAATTATTTTGTTTTCATGAATCACTAGCAAAATTGGCAGCCTCAACCTTTCTCATGAATCTTTTTAATTGGCAAGATACCCCCATTTTAATTAGCATATGCATAGTAACATTAATCCATATGTCTCCTGCTCTTTAGCTTATTTTGTTAGAAGCAGGGCAATATTCTATATCTCTGTCTTGATGGTCTCTTTATTCCTCAATAGTTTTATCACTCATCAACTTATCTAAAATTCCCTGAAGATTACTGCTTACTGGATTTTTTTGTATTAATCCTATAGCTTCATTTTAATAGATATGCTTAAGCAGAGATGGCTTTAATGATATCTGCCAACCTTATGTAAGACTCCATTGTTATAGCAAGAAGCAATAGCATGTGGCAATTTGCAGCAATTTTTGAGTCTTTGCTGCAAGATCCTCAGAAGAAAAAGACACAAAGGGCACACAAGCTAAAAAACTGGAAGAATCAGATTGTCTTTCCTTTCAAATAGTGAGTGAGAATTTTTTTTTTGAACATGTAAGTAACATAACCATTTCAAGATGTTAAAAATAAACATGGTAAAAAGCAGAATGTATTCAGCCTAAAGGAAAAAAAAAAGAAACAAACAAACAAAAAAAAACCCACCAACCAAACATCAACACACACACAGTTCATTCAGGACAAGGTATTGATTGTCACTGACTGAAAGGCTTTATTAATTTTGTGTGGAGTACAGTAATGTCAGAATTTCATAGACTATGATTTGTTTTTAGAACACCACAGAGTTGCTGATAAAGTCAATTATGTTTCACACCATTCTCATACTTCATGCTGCTCTAGAGTGGAAAATGAGAGTAATGAGGGAAGGAAACATAGTGGTCTAGGGCAGGTATGAATATACATTCCAGCTAGTGAAGAACAGAAGAGTCCTGTGTATTCTCTGTAGATATTACAACAAAAGTATTTGCAATTTAAAAATATATAATAATAATCTAAAGGGAAGGGGAAAGATTGTATATTGTTAAGACAACTACATTCCAAGTATTAAGAAATGTGTTCACATACAGTTGATTCAGGATGCTGAGTGTTGCATTAGTATCATCCTGGGCATCTGTTCTTGTTGCAACATAAAAAAAAAAACAAACAGCAGATGAGTTTAAATTGAAAAAAAATACTCTGTAGTTAGGTAGAAAAGAAAAATGCAATGCAAAGTGTTGTTTCAAAAAATAGGTGAAAAATGTCTATAATCAAAGGAGTAGAACCTCTCAAAGCTTCTATTCCAATTTTTGGGAACAATGTATTGTACCAATTCATCTATTGTCTTAAAAGCAGTCTAAATTACTGCCTTTTAAAAGATATTAAATGGTGATTAGGCAGTATAAATTATACTAAAAATCTCAAGAGTTTCCACTTCCCCTAACTAATATGAAGACAACTGGACTACTCTGATTTGTCTGGTGGCAGTAACACAACTAAAGAACGCCTGATCTTATACACTATAGAAGTACCGATTAACTACAATAAGAAGCAAGGTGGAGAGAATGGGAAAGGATTTGGAACTTAAGGGGTAAGAGGAAGCTGAAATATCAGATCAAGAACATTTAGGTATAGCGTGCATTGCAAAAGTTAAATACAGGCAAATTCACAGAATCACATAGAATCACAGAATGGCCGGGATTGGAAGGGACCTCAAGGATCATGAATCTCCAACCCCCCTGCCACAGGCAGCAACACCAGCCTCCACATTTAATACTAGACAAGGCTGCCCAGGGCCCCACCCAACCTGGCCCTGAACACCTCTAGGGATGGGGCATCCACCACCTCTCTGGGCAGTCTGTTCCAGCACCTCACCACTCTCATAGTAAACAACTTCCCCCTGACATCCAACCTAAATCTTCCCTCCCTCAAATCCTTAAAATTATTTAAATCCTTAAATCAAATCCTTAAAATCATTTCTCCTTGTCCTGCTGTTACCTACCCTTTCAAAGAGTTGATTCCCCTCCTGTATGTAGGCTCCCTTTAGGTACTGAAAGGCTGCAGTGAGGTCACCCGCAGCCTTCTTTTCTCCAGGCTGAACAAGCCCATCTCCCTCAGCCTGTCTTTGTAGGAGAGGTGCTCCAGTCCCCTGATCATCTTTGTGGCTCTCCTCTGGACCCTCTCCAACAGCTCTCCCTCCCTCCTGCACTGGGGGCCTTATAGGAGCAGAGCAGAGGGAGACAATCACCTCTCTGTCCCTGCTGGTCACCTCTCTTCTGATGGAGCCCAGGATACCATTTGCTTTCCAAGCTGCAAGAGCACACTGCTGGCTCATGTTAAGTTTTTTGTCTATCAAGACTCCCAGGTCCTTCTCTGCAGGACTGCTCTCAAGGATTGTTCCTTGCAGTCTGTATAGACGCCTGGGATTCCTCCAACCCAAGTGCAAACCTTTGTTGTGCTCAACCTCATTAGGTTCTCCTGTGCCCACCTTTCAAGCCTGCTGAGATCCCTCTGAAAGGTATCCCTTCTTTCCACTGTGTCAACTGTATCACTCAGCTTAGTGTCATCAGCAAACTTTCATTAATAAAGATGTTAAAGAGCACCGGTCCCAAGACAGACCCCTGGGGGATGCCACTCGTTACTGGCCTCCACCTGGACATAGAGCCACTGATGAGCCACTGATGAAACGCTGTCTGCGGCCTTTCAACCAGTTTCTTATCCATCACGTGGTCCACCCATCAAATCCACATCCCTCCAACTTGGAGATAAGGATGTGGTGAGGGACCATGTCAAAGGCCTTGCTCAAATCCAGGTAAATGACATCAGTCACCTTTCCCTTGTCCACCAATGCCATCACTCTGTCATAGAAAGAAAAAGTATACTGGTTAATAAAATAATATCACATAAAGGCTTTTACAGAAGGTATCAAAGAGGTTTATTTAGTATCAATTTAAAGATGTATTTTTCTTTGATGTTTCTGTGCCATGGCAGAGAACAGAGAAAAAAGTTATGTGATCATTTTACCAGTTTAATATTAGATCTGAGGACTTTTTTTGTCAATAATGGGAGGATTAGTTCAGGCAGAAATAAAATATCAGAAATACTTGTACTGGTTGATGCTTAAGAAGAGGCAGAAGGCGCACAAAAAAAAAAAAAGAAAAGCGTGAGCAGGCATTTAATATGATCATGTGTCCACTTTTCAGTCATTTTAGTACTGGATTTTTGTTTTGTTTTTGTGGCACAAAGAACAGTTTAGTGAGGTTTCAAAGTTAAATAAATTGGTAGGAGAAAATCCCTTCCAAAGCATGAGCATGCATTCTTGATTTAAAGAGAGGAAAGAGATGTCCGGAGTGTCTGTTTTATCCACACTCATTCTAAGACACAATCCACAAGGAAAATGCAATATTTTGCACATTTAATTTTACAGCATGTTTGGGAGATGAGATTTAGGTCCAAGCTTAAATGTAGTAACTGTCATTTGAGAAAGATTCTAGAAAAGTCCAATTTGTTACTGCTCAGAGTAGCAAGTAGAAGTGAAAGTTTTAATTGTGAGGCCGAGGTCTCCCAATGGAATCCTTTGTTTTCTGAGAGATCTTTGCCCTGGGGCTAAAGACAGCCATGGTTAGAAATGGGAGGTATTATCTGTCTAGGTGGAGTGGGTATGTTTGTTGAGAATATTCTGGTCTTGCAATAAGAGAATATGCCTGGTCTTCCAGATAGTGTCAGATTAAGCAGCTCTGGAGGAAACTGGGGTTTTCCAACCCTTGATATTCCATGTTGAATATTTTGTCTGAAAGAGCATGGGTTAAAAGGATAATCATTGAGTTACTGAGTCAGGAAACTTATAAAATTTGTGTCCAGGCATAGCTTTATTGTTGAACTTAGTGAGACATGATCCTACAGAAGAAGCTGTCGTGATTCTACAGCGGTTTATGTTTGCAAGGCACATGAGCACGACAGATATCTTTGCTTGGGCTCCTTCTGGTCTCCATTTATTTGCAGATTTAATCTTCAGCATGTTTAACCATCCAACCGTTACAAAGTGCCTCTGTCCTGTAGTACTCTAGAGGATGAAGGAAGCAGTGTACAACCAAGGAGAAGCAGTGAGAACAGCCTGTTAACATGTGCAATAGCATTGTTATGTTGCCACAGAAAAATGTACGGCTTGCTGTATCTGTCCTTTATTTCACTGCTGTTGCTTTGAAGTTAGCACATGTATTACTAATGTCTGAGGGTGGGGCATCTTTGTACAATTTCTTTCTCAAAGAAAATTAATTTCTTTTATCAAACTAATCCTTTTTGGAGTTTTCTTAAACAGATATTATCTGTCACCCTTAGTGCAACTCTATGCCTTACTTATACTGGAAGGATATATAATGTATGGAATCATCAAAAATAAAATTCTGGAAAAATATGTTATCCTGTTTTGTATGTTCTTAAAATAAAATCAGAACTTAGAATTCGGTTTTGTAGTTTTTTTTATGTTATTGCATTTTTTCCCACATTAGTACTGCAAACTTGTTACGGAATAGCACTATATCAAGTAATAGCTATGCTATCAGCAGAAGTTACTCTTCTTACACCCCCAATATATATTATTTTTACTACAACAAATACACTCTGACAAAAATGTGGGAAATTTTTTCCCTCTGTTGGCTTCATAAGTAAGTTCATTCTGTTGAATGCCACAAATGTTACTGCATTAAACTTATATACTTGTTAGATGCTATATTGAAAAGATCTGAAAAATAAATGTGCATGCTATGCACTGAATGCTCAGACAGATGTACTGACCCTGATGCTCTCGCCAAAAATATGCTTCTTTCTGCAACTGTTTTTCTGTCTGATGTGTGAGGAAAAGTTCCATCTCTAATAACAACAACAACAACAAAACTCTATTTTGTTTCAGTTAATTGACTTAGTAATGAGATATGAGAGGTGGAATGATGAAAACAGTGGAACCAATGGCCGTGTATGACAGGGCTGTGGAGAGCTGGAGATTGGCACTCCTGAAGTCTCCCTGAGGCATTGATAGTTCTGAAATGACTGAAATGGGGACCAGGGGCCTGAGTGGGGCAGACAGAGGCCCTTAGGAAGGATAATTGGGGCTAGCTGGGTCTGATAATGACCTCACAACACTGATATGCTGAAATATTAAAATAATAATAAGAAGAAGATTGCATGCCTTTTTACATATTGACATAAATCACAGTTTAGATTTGACATTCATTTTTAATATTTTTCTTTATTGCAAGTATATTAGTTCAACCTGCAGGTTTGAAATTCTATTTTTCCCTTTTAATAAGTAAGGATATATAGAGTTTCATGAAATGCAGTAATATAGTTATGTTTCATATTTATAATTTTACTTTCTACAATAACCACGTATAAACATTCTGTGACACACACAAAATAATAATAATAATTAAAAAAATTGACAGAAGTGTTTAGTTGAGAGGAGTGGTATAATTTAATTGCTTAATACTACTGAATGCCCTAGAGTAGGACTAAAATATCCATCTGTGGTGCTATTGTAGTCATGAATTACTGGATGTTACAGAATCATACTATTGTAGAATCATTTAAGTTGAAAGGGACACCTCCATTTGCCCTGCAATGAAAAGGGACACCTACAGCTCGATCAGGTTGCTCAGAGCCCTGTCTCCCCTAATCTTGGACATCTCTAAGGCAGAGCATCAACTACCTCTCTGGGCAATCTGTTCCAATGCTTCAATACCTTTATCACAAAGAACTTTTTCGTATGTCCAGGCTAAATTTGTCCTCTTTTAGCCTGAAAATGTTTCTGTTGCCTGTTGTGATAGACTGCCATAGAATCTGTCCCTTCATTTCATATAGCTCTCCATTAGATATGTAAAGACTGCTGTCAGGTCTCTGTGTAAAAAATCTTCAGCAATTAGATCTTTTGATCTAAACTGAATTCTGTATTTTTTCATTGACAATAACTGCCATTTCTCAAAGAAAATCTGCGTAACCAAACTCTTAGGAAAATGCTGACAAACTTAGCTTAATTTGCATCATATCTCAGCAAGTAACTCACTGCTGGAAGGAGACACAGAGAAACATATTTTACTTTAACTTCCCCTTTTGGAGTTCCTCTGATTTCTATAAGAAGGATACTGATGTGCGCAAAATAAAAGGTCTCTTATTCTAAGTTACTGTAACCATGGCAGGCATTTCAGCTTTAACTTTTCATGCAATTTAGAAGTTTAAGTTTATAAACTGTATAGAGATTTCTCTGCTTGTTTGACAAAGAAGCCTGTGCAGCTAAAACAAAATTCATTCAATTTTTCTTTTGTCAGAAAAAGGAGTAGCTAAAATGTTAGTAATAACTACAAACTGTTATTGAAGCTAATGAAACCAAAGGTGTTAATTTGCTAAGTACTCTCTCTCAGAAGTATAACAAGGAATAATGTGTGCATTGTGCCTTGATCACAAGTTCTTTAAGAGCAACACCTCGAGTTAATTTATGTTAGTTGCTAATCAGAAACTATTGTTTTCACTTATAGAAATCTAGGCTGAAATCAAGTTTGAACTTTAAGGCTAAGAGCTGAATCATCTCTACTAAAACCAATTTATGAGTGATCAAAAGAGATAATATCTAAGGAATATCTGGGAACATATGGCAAACAATTATCACATACTTAAAAATTCTGGTACAGAAATGTGGCTTTGAAATAGTTTAATAGATTAAAATAGTGTACATATCCTTAAAGCTATTCAAATATTCTGGAACCCATTCAGTTTGGTATATGATTTTTATTATATCCATTAGCTATGCACAATCAAGCAGTCATAACCTCTCTTGTCTGCAGAGGCTGTAAGATGAAAACTACATCAGCCTAATTCTTTATGATAGCAGTTTTATGCTATAAACTTTATTTTACTTTCCATTGAAGAAAGGAATGAGTCTTTATGTAATTAATCAATACTTTATATAATGAATATGATATTAGAATTGTATTCTTCCATTATGCCTTTCCAAAAGAAGCACAGGGGTATATCAGGCAGGAAAGATACCTTCAGGAATAATATCATAGTTCCCAAATTTGGAAGAAAGTAACTCATTGTCATTTTTCCAGTAAAAAAGTTTGTGAAATTAGAAATTATTGCTTAGAACAATAAAACACATTTCTGTAGCAAGAATTGTGCATTGGTTTCTCCGTTTGAAAAAGTTTAAGGGAAAGGAAGAAACCTAACACACACACACAAATAAGCCATAAGACTCATAGGCCTTTTCTAGCGATATTTTTTTTTAAGGCCTATAGCTATGGTAAAATTTATTCTTTAAGCTTTCAGTAGAACATGTGAGCATATGAAATAAATATTATAATAAGCAAGCCATTTCAGCTAAAATATCTATATATGAAAAAGTTCTGAATACTGCAGAGTTAATGGTAAGATTCTACAGCTGAATTTATCTCACATAACTTAATATACTTGTGTCACCGCCTTCTAATATGAAGCTAGGCATCCTAATTTTATAAAGGAGAGGAAAGGGAACTTTTACTTTGAGTGTCTTCCTATATGTGCCTATGAATGGAGCTTAGCTCAGAGCATTTGCACATTTATTTAAATTATTCTCACTAACAAGAATCTCAATGGAACCAAGGCACTGACAATCCAAGACAACAGATACATTACTGTAACATATTTAAATTATAACTCCTTCTTTCTGTGTAAACAATTATAGCAATTCCAGAGAAATTATGTATGCTGAAAAACTTAAATTTGGAAAAATCATAAATAATGTTCTCAACATATTGCTTCAGTATGTGTAAATCATGCAATCTCATCACTAAAAAAAAATACTATACTAAAAAGGTAACTATTTCTTTGAATTTCACTTTCTTTTTCTACTTCTAAATTGCGCAGCAGCTTGTTTTTTAGTTAATTGCTCTTACATTCTCTTGGCTCACTTTCACTAATAAGCATTAAGCTGTTGAGAGGTTAACATGAGGCAGTAGTCTATAACTGATGATGGTAGAAATTAGCTTAATTGTTCACCTTCAGTGAAAATAGTCCTGAACACAATCTACTTGATGGACAATGAGTTTAAAAGATATATATTCTATTTTCTATAGTGATACATCATTGAATGTTTATTTTACCGTTGCAAAAAGTTTACAACTTCCTTCTATAATTATAGATGTATTGTTTAATTTTCTAGGAAACATTTTTAAATTTTTAAATTCCTTGACAACACTACAGCATAGGGTGACACCACAGTGTGGACAAGCTGCTGTCTCCCACTGAAAAGTTAAAGTTTTCAAAAATAGAATTATCATTTTTTCTTGCTCTACATACTACAGAAAGCCCAGGGACCATAACAATGCATTATTTTAGCCTCCTTGAAGTAATTCTGAAGGGTCATACATAATTTCATCCCCCAATGAAATCTTAACTACTTCAGATACTCACTTCTTACCTTTGTCTACTAGTAAAATCCCAGTTTGTAATCAAAGTGGCTGTCACTAATTTTCCAATTAATTAGAAATACAAATTCATTTATATTGGAATTATTTTTGTTTGAGATTATTGGAAATTGAATAGAAAATATGAACCTATTTGAACTTCTTATCTACTCATTAACCCCAAATTAAATTTAAACCTCAACTGCTTGATTTTTTTTTTTTTTCTTATTTTATAGCTAATCACATGGGTGAAGTCACTTGAATTTTAGGCTTTAGAATATTAATTCTATGTTTATTTTGAGAAAATTAGCTCATAAGATCTTGCATCTGTTCTTACATGAAATAAATTACTGACTCTTCTCACCTTTATGTCCTGGGTTGTTTCCAGTATGTGCATCACTTTTTTGTACTGGACTGTCTGTGATAACTGGAAACAATACGCTAGATTTAAATCTCCTTAATTCTATCTTTATAAAAATATTTTATGTCCATTTTTTCTTGTGAAAGAATTCATAATGTTTTGATATCCTTATTTTCATATCCAATCTTAAAATGAATATTGATGAGAATTTTCTTGTTTATATATACAATATATAAATTGCTGAGGCATATCTATTGTTTGTTCAGATTATATGGCAGAATGCACAGAATAGAAAAAAATCCATTTTCACTTTTCATAATCCTCAAAGGATTTTACTTTTAACAGATTGAAATTAGAATGAAAATTCTTCAAGAATAGTTTAATTTGTGATATTATAGCTATGGACTTAAGAAATATGGAGCAGCTGGAAATAGTATGTTCTTTTCTCTTAACAAGTATAACTCAGTGATTCAATGAACAAACTACTCTAAACAACAATCTATACTATCTCACAAAACTTGGACTCCATGTGATAACTTTTCTAGTATTTCTAACGTGATTTTTCTAACAGGATACTATTTTCCAGTTGCATTTTTCTATTTTTTCTGTTTTACTATTTTTCTAGTTCTATTGATGGTTATCGTTTCATATTGCAGTAATGCTGAGATAAATGTTTTGTTTCTGGAACTCCATAAGAATATTGTTTTATGGAATCAAAACTTAACTTTACTATTAAGTGATTTACAAAAATTATTAGAAAGCTTACTGCTACCATTAAGTTAGAAAGTGTTTCCCTTTCTTCTGACAGTAGTGGGCTGTTGCTGATAAACTCCACTAGCCTTCTGAGCACGGCATGAAGTTTGAGGCCTGTCATTGGCTTCCCAGTTATTTCATGAAAAGAGCAAAGAAGTCTGGCAGAAAATTAGTCAAGTTTCATTTAATATATGAACTATCACAAATAGGGATTCACAAATAGAGTACTGTCCAATTAGTCTAGTTGCATTTGAGTGGACTCTCATGATCACTGCTAAGGAATTTGACCATGCCCAGCGAAAACTCTCAAAGTCAAATTAGTGAATGGTACAGTTTTTTAAATCAGCAGATTACAGATTCTTTTGGATTGATGGTGATAAATTCGTTGTCTACAAAGCATGTGAGGTTAGCCAAAAACATGAATAATGCAGCCAACCAGGAATGCACTAAGTCATAGAATAACTCATGGATATTTTGAAGTTTCCCAGCATTTGGTGTAACTGACTGTGAAAATCTTACCCAATAGGCATCCCTATGAGAAATGGTGAGAAGGAAAGAGGCTCAGCCCAGAAGCCAGTGGTATCCTCACAACTTATCTGCTAAGGTATATTCCCCAAAAATCCATCTCTCTTAAGCCATTTTTACATCATTTTCTTACTTTCAGGTGGAGCTTGACTCTAGCCAAACATACCTTTGTTTTACTAAGTTTACTCAGATAAAATATTTTTTTCTTCCTGATGCAAAATTATATTTACTCGATTTTAACTGGAATTTTCATATCTCATGCTGTGTATTTATTAACAAGAATCTGTTTTCTTCATATTCTGTTTTAGCAGTTTTTCCTGTACAAGAACAATCTTGCTAAATGAAACTTCACATTTCAGGAAAAGCATACATTCAGAAGTATCAGTATATAGCAGCGGTAAAGTACCATTTGATGACTTCTCAGAGAACTTCAATTAAAACACCTCTTTCCAGAAAATTTAACCCACATACCGGTGTCTCATCTTCAAGATTTTAGCCAAATTTTACTTTTAAATATTTGTTTTAAAGAACAAATTAAAATCTTGCACATTACAAATGTCTCTATACATCATCTTAAAAGATAAATATACCCCAGAGCTCAATATTTAATTAATTTAATTAATTTTGAAGTGAAAATAAAAAAGTTATATAGTCCTATGTCATAGGACAATCTGATGTCTCATACTTAAAAAGAAACTTATTGGAATTCAGAAACATGATGAGCTTCAACCTCACCCTTCTGAGTTTATTAACTGACAGAAATTTATTTTCAATAGTATATGAATGATCCGGTACGTGAAGGAGGCCTGCAGGGAAGCTGGGGATTAACTTTTTGTAAGGATATTTACTGACAGGACAAAGTTGAAATGGCTTTAAAAAGTGAAAGAAAGTGGATTTAGACTAGATCTTAGGGAGAAATTCTTTAATGTGAGGGTGGTGAGACACTGGAACAGTTTGCTTAGAGAGGTTGTGAATGCCCCTTCCCTGGAAGCGTTCAAGGCCAAGCCAGATAGGGCTTGGAGCAACCTGATCTAGAAGGAGGTATCCCTGCCTGTATCAGGGACTTTGGAACTAGATGGTCTTAAAGGTCCCTTCCAACACAAACCATTCTATGATTCTGTGATTGTATGTGTATATGTTCGTATATGCTTGCTTTAATACATGCCTATTTTGCACCATGCAGGTTATTTTGAAGATACAGGGGTTTTATCCTCCTATTTTCCTTTTCTTCATAATCCTTTGTATTCTTCCTGTTCCTTTTCTCCACTGATTACTCTTTTAATGCTAAAACTTGAATGTTACTGAAATGTGTTGGTTTTTTTGCTATTAATTGTAAAGGAGATGAGATCTTGTGTACAATGTGCATACATTGCAAATAATTGCAGAAAGATAGCTTGTCACTCTTCTAAAATTTCCTTCTACCATAATTACTCAAACAGCTCTCAGTTCGCATTTCATCACTCTTGTTAGAAAAAAAGACTGTCTCCTTTACTCTGCTCTTGATTTAAGGCACAGAATATATAAAAGTCCAAAGTTAAATGTCTGTTTTGTATAAATTGTGTTCAGTTATGTGTTAAATACCTTTAGGTAATCAAAGGTTCTACTGAGGAAAACATTAGAGGAATTGGAGATTATTCGTTTTTACTTTGATACATAAAAGCCATTGTGTGCTATTTCCTGTCTTTGTTCACATAAATCTGGATGACAAAAGGCAGGCAGTAGCATCTATTAAAGATAGATGTTAAAATAAATTGTTTTTTTTTGTTTGTTTCTTTGATTTCCCAAGGCCACACAGAAAGCTATTTCTAAGGATTCAGAGAGAATGTCTAGGAGGGTATCTAGGTTGGCTACTCAAAGTAGCATGAATCTTCAATGACTGTGTGCTAGACCGTGCTGCCAGCATGTTACACACCTGACTTCTCTGTTTTCCAAATACAAACAATAATTTAAAATCATAGTGTGATAATGAAAGTATTTAAACTATGTATACATATAAAAGCATTTACTTATGTTCTTATTTTAAACAATACTAGAAAATAATGGCTATTTTCCCCTCACAAATTCAAACGAGTTTGCAGTTTGGTTTCAGATCAATTGTAAAGAGGTCATTTATTTGGAGAATCACTTTGAGATTAGCATTCTTCTAATGCTTCATTCTGTATTACATATTTTCTCTCTTTTCTATCAGTGCAGAGAACAGGGGCCAAGCATTAAATGCTTTATTCCTCTAAGTAGACAGTACATATTAATAAACTTCCTGACAAATATATATATATATATATATGTATATATATACACACACAAATATATATATATATATGTATGAAAATAGTCATTTTTCTCCCTCTATTGTTAGAAGTAATAGAAGTTCCTTGAGAAAAAAGCTTTCCATAGAATGAGATTGAAATCATGGAGGCCATTAGCATGGCTGAAGAAGCAACCTTCAATTATCAACCTTCAAATTATCTCAATTTTAATACAAAGATTTTAATAGATATTTCTCATTAGGGAGAAATATTTAAGGAAATTTTAAGGAAAATTGAAAGAAGTGGAAAACATATACAATGTTCTTTGTTATTAAAAATGTTCGTTTTAAAAATATTTAATTGTGTACTTTTATATCTGTTTATATCTTCTCTTGTGGTAATATCACTGGTGATCTTCATGAAATAATAAAAATAGACAAGTAAAATAAATGGGTATCATGCTTATCCCTTTTCTATTTTGAGATAGGATTAAATAGTTGTACACATAATGAGTGGGAACCCTTTCCTCTAATTTTTTTTTAGTTGAAATCAGGTTTCTGTTTTTTTTAAAAGTGAGATTAATTTCCTAATGTATTATAAGGCCCATGTATGAAAAAAGCTTGATTTTGCTTCATTTCCAGTTTATCCACAAAAGCATGTGGCCAGTTCATAAAACTCTTTTTTTTTTTTCTTTTTTAATATATAAAATAAATGCTGACATAATGTAAAATTTGATTAAATGCATTGAACTTGTGTAGATGAAGATCATAAGCTTTGTTCCTTTGTCTCTTTCTTTCCCATGTTAACACAATATATGGAGGAAGTTCTAACTTCATTATTATAAAATAAATATCTTCTGTGGACTTTTGAGCAACTTTAGGCTATCTTTTTATTGCAGCTGGAAGTAAAGGGTATAGCTAAAGTATTATCAAGTCTGATAATATCTTGTATTACATCAATTACATTAATGCATTCTTTGATCATCATTTCAGTTTTAAAAAGTCAGATCTGCTATTAGTTTCTTTCCCTGCTCTAACTAGGCTCGACCTTATCCCAAATAATGGGATTTGTAAAGGCTTCTGTCACAGATATGTTGTCAGAATCTTTTCTCTGTTGGAAATTCTTATGTTTTCAAAAGACACTGGGGAATGATCAGATGAATCTTAAAATAACCATGGTTTCATTTTTCCTTTATTTTTCTTAACAATATAAATTTATATAGTTCATTTCTTAAGTAATGCCTCCTGTTTAATTCCATGGAAATGGAAATGACAACAGATAGAAAGAGCACAATAGTACTGTTTGATTGAGCAAATTCTCAGCTACAAAACATCGCTTTTCAACATAGTCAACACCACCATGAGCTATGCATTTTCACCAGAAATGAACTATGCTGCTCTCATAAAAATTTCATGACTGTCTGAAACATTACTGTTACCACTACTGAAATGTACTATCCACTGTGCTGATATTCATTGTTTGGTCTAAATAAACACTCAGGAAGTTTCCATGTATGTCAGTGGTTGCTGTTTTTTCCACATAGAGGAATTCAGTGACACACTTTTTCTTCATATGCACTTCCATGGCAGATAACTTTTTGTCAGACTCTCCTTCTGGCAACAAAGTTCAAAGGAATATTGGTGAAAATGTTCAACTTCTACAGCCATACCACTATCATTTGCCTTTGACTACATGGATCAACATAATACAATGGGAGGCATTAATTTTGTAGCAGCACTACTGATATATTTGACTGTCCTTGAAGTTGGGTCCAATGAGAAATTATGTGAGACTAAACTGGTAACAAACTATTGGTGTAAACCATGAAAAAAAAAACCCAAAACATTCCTTCATTAAATTATTAAAATTTATTAATTAAATTTACAATTCAATTCAGTTTATCAAATGGGAAATACAGTTGGAGAGTTGAATGCAAGTAAATGTCCGAAGCTGTGGATGCTGGAGTGATTTTAACAGGATACCTGTTGTGAGTGTTTCTCCTGACAGCTCTTGTGAGTGTTCAACAGTTTTTTCTGACAGCACTTGTGAGTGTTCTAATCATTTTCATTTTTTCTTTAAGTAGTCACAAATTCAAAATTCTAGACCCTTTATATCCCAGCTAATTACTAGATTTGATTTCCTTTGTCTCTGAGGAACTGCTGCTCTTGATGCTGGTCTTGAAATGAACCTTCTTAACTAACCTTAAATTGAAAACTTTTCCTTCATTTTTTCTTCTCCTTTTTTTTTTCTTCTATTTTTTTTCCTTTCTCCTTTTCTCTTCCCAATATTTTAATGAGAAAAATATAGACACAAATACATACTGGGAGACAAGCACTTATAAAACAAATCAGGAGAAAGGGATCTGGGCATGCTTGTCAACACCAGGCTCAACATGTGTAAATAGTGTGCCCTGGCAGCCAAAAGGGCAAACTGCATTTTGGAATGCAATGAACAGGGTAGTCAGCTGCTCAAAAGGTTATTCTCATGCTAAATTTAGTAGTGCTAGTGTGGTCTGAACTTGAATATTGTGAAATGTTCTGGGATTCACATGAAACATGAAAAGGATGTTAAGATCCTTGAAAATATCTGCATGAAAGATGATAGAAGAGCTGAAAGCTGTGTCACAGAATCACAGTTTAATATTAATTAACTCTAAAATGTTACAAAAAAGGAAGTCCTAACATATCAAACTTTAAATATTGGAGAAATATTGTATTACAACTATGTGAATGCCATGAATCTTTGTGGATTTTTTAATTGATATCCTCTTAATAATGATTTGTTTGAGGTATAGTAGTAGAAAATACATACAGGTCTTGCTATTAATCTAAGCAAGAATATGCTAGCATTTTTTACTTCACAAACTGTTGACAAATAAAGAAAAACTATTTTGGAGTAGAAAGATCATTTCTGAATGATGCTTTAATCATAAAATAATTCTTAATTCTTCCTCCTCACATATATAAACATAAGTATTCATCTTCAAATACTGATCATATTGAGCTCTCAGGAAATCAGTCTTGTTTTTTGAAGATGTCATCAGACACTTTTGTATTCATTTTGACCAGATTTCTCTGAAAACTATATTCCCTCTTGCATATATGTACTTGGATTTAGCAGGAGGAGGAAGACAGCAGAAAGATCTACTGATGGTTTGTCATAGACCAAATCATAACTTTAAATAGCACTTCACAAGAAGTATAGTGGGAACGGCATTGTTACTATCTGTAAGAACTTTGTTTATGATAATATAAGGATAGTTCTTGGATCCAGCTGTGATGATCCTCTGATGTTGAAGCATCTCACATGGAACACTGATGACATGCTACAGTTATTCTTTGAATACAGTGCTTCAGCCAAAAGTCTAGAGACAGACCATGTCTCAGAACAAAACTGATGGTTGACAATTCTGGAGAACTGAAAATGATAAAGTTTGGACAGGACAGTGGATAAAATATTTCATAAAACTAAAAAGGATCTGTTGTTTAATTACGATGGGAAGAGGAGAGAGCATTCTTTTTGAAATGTCACCTTCTCCTCTCAAAGCCTTTATCAAGTTTCATTTTACCTGTTCTCTCCTGCAGCTCCTCGTTGCTGCACACAAAGTGACTGTAATATTTTCCTATTCAGACTTACTGTAGTCAAGGTTTGTGCAATGAGCAATCGAAATTCCAGAACGAAAAAGGAATATTTATTGAGGACTGAAGACATATTCTGCCATTCCATACAAACAGGTAAAAACTGTATAGGGAGAACAATCATAGAAAGCATTCATATTCAAAAAAGGTGGCTGATCCTAAGTTATTTGTAAGGGGGTATGAAGATTTGGCATTACCAACATATAGCATTACAAAGCTAATATTTTTATATTTCCCTGGGATCCTTAGGTTACCATGGATTCTTATGTGCAGACAACAGGATCTTTCACATAGCTAGGCTATAGCCTATGAGCTGTTGCTGAGTTAAATTTTTCCATATTTGTTTTCATAAATGTTTTCATATTCACCATGAAAACTGACAGTGCTTGAATACTGTCAGATTTTTAAAGCCTGAAATAAAATGCAGTAGGGGAGTTGGATCATTATGATTCTCATAAGACGGTGAGATTTCTAAATCCCTCTGACATAATCCCATTGTGTTTATTTCAGCATACTGGGATATGTTTTATATCAGTTTTATAAGACTGTGTTTTGCTTTCCTGATATAGTTTTATTAATATTGAAAATATATCTTTATGCAATAGAAAATTTTTTACTGAACGAAAATCAAACATGATGAGCAATTACTTTAAAAATTCAATGACAATAAATATTTATTGAAGTACGAATGTTTGCAAAAATTATGCTTGGTCTTCATTAATAAAATATCCTCTGTTAGAATGCAATAGTTATCAAATTATTTATATAACAAGGCAGATGGATTACTCTGAAAGTTTAACAGGTACATGCTATTTAGAGGCTCTTAGAAGACATGTCTGATGATTACTGTGACTAAAATGGCAGATGTTACTTTTAATTTCCAAAAACAATCTCAGACATTTCTTGTTTTCTCACTGAAATATGTTGTTGATGGAAGTGTTAATTAAGCTTTCTATTTGGCTATGAAAAATAATCCTATTTTTTGTTGTTGTTTGTTTTTGTTTTCTTTTTCTTCTTTTTTTTTTTTTTTCAGGTGTATTTATTTTGAAGACAAACTGAACTAAGGGAATACAGATGAACTTTTCTGTGTTTTGGATCTCAAAGTCCTTAACATAACTCACAAATATCTAAAGGATTCTTTCAATCTTTACCATGTCTGTCTTTTCAGTGATGGACAAAGACAAAATTAAACCTACAATTTTTTAATGCTCATTTCTTTTTTTCTTCCAGTCTTTAGAAGCTGACTGTTTTAAATAAATCTATTCTTGAAGATTTATTTTTATTTCCATTTACATGTTATGTTTTTTTTATTTACCTGAGCTCTCATATTTTTTTTGCCTTTTCTCTCTTCTCTTTGTAAGGTAATTATTATTTTAAAGAATAATTGAATTATATTTGAAAATTCATATATATAGATAACTTTTTCATGATAGTACATTTTTGTAATGTTTCATGTTTTCTGTTCTCTGTTGATTTATCTTTACTGAATTCAACCATAAATAATGTTCATAAGTATTTCTGGTTTAGCATGTAATAATTGTATACTAAAACTGTATACATTAAGCACATAAGATTAAAGGCTTAGAATCTGAATTATAATGGCACATACATTATGTGCACACAACAAAGATATTATGTAGCTCTGAGGATTATTTGTCAGTAGTGTAATAACTATGAAAACACTCCAATTCACTTTGTCTATAACTAAAATGATATCCTATTAATAATATAAATTATTCTTAATAATTAAGAAATTATTATTTCTTAATAATTTAAGAAATGAATTATTTATTTTCTCTCCTTATTACACTAACACAATGGACAGTGTGTTTAAAAGCAAGAGATCAAACAAACCTGAGTTATTTGGTCCTATGAACACGATAAATTTTACGTGGGGACTTTGACACAAGTTCAGTGTCCAGAAGTAAATGAGAGACTCATTTCAAGTCTCTGTATTAAAAACATGAGTTGGATCAGGTTTGATTAATACAAGTGGCCCAGAGTCTTACATGACCACCCCAGCATATATGTGATCTATTGCCATTTTCTGAATCTGCATGAAAAATATATCCTAACTTGATGAATTGTTCAAAGGACATGCCTTTGTGACCATTTCTGAATCTATAGGAAGTTCTTAATAGAAAGAAAATTACAGAAAATTAATACAAATAGGAAAGTCTTTCTTCACAGTGGCAGTACAAGTATAACTGAAGGACATACCTGGATTTCATAGTAATATCTCAGAACTTAGGTTTCACCATTCTTATCACATGCCTCTCTTTTCCCTTAAGTTGTCAACATTTCTATGAACATTCATTTCACATTTAAGAAAATGTCAATAGGGGGACTCAGTGACTTTGAAAATAAATAACTCATTTATGCAAATTTATTTAAGCAGAAGATATGCAAAGATATTTCAAATATTTCAAAGCATTTCAAATATGATTTTTTTTCTGCACAGCTTAGCGTTCTCAAGATTTCATTGAGCTGTGATGTTAACGTAAAAAGTATGGTCTTTATATCTCTCCCAAGTTTCCAATTCAGGAAAATCTGATAAAAATGAACTTGCATTTTTTCATCAGGAATTTTCAGGACTAATTCTTTTAATTCAGCTGCTCATTTGGAATATTATCAATGGATAAGCGTTAATTTTAAAATATTTTAGAATGGATAAAATAGTCTGCAGCTACATGTTACCTTCAGATTTTCACATGAAATAGGATATAAAAAAAAGTTAATAACTTTGAGCTTAACTCAGAGTCTTTTTTATTTTTATTTTTTTAAATGAGCAGACATATAGAAGAACTGTGTAATAACTATTTCGTGTGATTCCCTGTGTAGAGCATAGGAAGTCTTTGTGCATATTCTAATTGTCCTATTTCCTAAATTCAATTGGTTCTTTTGTTCTATGTAATTAATTTGTTATTTTAATAAAGTTAGATTATTTTTCTAAAAGTTTTACCAACTTTTCAATTTTTCTGAATAATTACAATTTCTTTATACATAGTGTCTACTGAGACACAATTGTAAAGATATGTATCTCTTTGCTCAGCATTTATTGATTATTCTGAAAATTATTTGCTTTTTGAGGAGTCTCTAGAGCTAAAAAAACTATTATGGGATATATTTACCAAATAAAGGAGCTATTAAATTAAGCAAAGACTGTCCTATTTTTAAAATATGTTTAAATATAAAAGCAAGCAAACTGACAAAAGCACATAACAAACAACCAGACTTTATGGAATTTATATGATAAAAATATTTTTAAGCATTTATTGGCATAGAGCATTCTTTTTTTTTTGAAACCTAAAAAGCATATTTGTACAAGTTTTCTCAGAAGATATAGATATGTCTGTATCACACTTTCTCCAAATCTCTTTGTAATCCAGTGTAAATATTTTCTTATTATTCTCTAATGTAGTTCCATTGTTAAAAACAAATAAATATTAAAAATATCTTCTTTTCATACGTAAAGTTTTGAAATAAAATATTTATTAAAATTTTTTTCAGTAGTTGTACTGATTTCCTTGTTTTTTGATCATAGACCATAATAAATATTTCTATTATTACACCATCACTCTGAAAGTAGTATTTGAATACAAAGTACTGTTGAAAGGTCTCTTCCTCCACTGCCAAATCACTAACATCTGTCTGTGACATTATAAATAATAAAACCAGAAAGAATTACTTTTGGAGGAGACTTCTATATTTATTTCCCCTACCACGCTAATCTCATAGAAGCCTTCATTCTCCAATTTGGATTGATAATTGATTTTGCCACACTTTTTCATAACTTTCAGGACAGAACTACCATTGTCCTTTACATTGGCTTATTTATTTTTAAAAACCTTTCTACTATTTGTAATTTTGTAAATATTTTCCTGTTTTGACATTAGGATCAAGCCCAGTTAAATACTTTGAATCATAACTAATGTAACTTCAGTGTCTGTTAGGGCTCTAGGCTGCTGAAAATTGTAGAATGGAAAAAAGAGTTTTTCATCAGCAACAGGAAGAGTCTCTTTTAGCAGAATCACACAAAGAAAGCTACAGGTACTTTTGGTGGTTTTCAGAGCTTAGTGAAAGTTCTAATTCTAATTAGTATGCACCTCTCGTACATTTTCAACCTGTCTTTTTACCCTTTGGTAGTCTAGTGACTCTTGTATGATCTTGTTGAGATTTGTGAAAATTAATCATTATGTGAGAAATTCTATGCTTGCTTAATTCTGAAGATTGCATAGTCTCTTAGGACAATGGTGGCTGGTTTAGAGAAAGGCTTATAGCTGTAGAAGATGAAAAGGTCATTATCAATCATGCACGCTATACGTTAGATTTCAGATCATGAACTGTGGAATGGAGTCAGTAGCTAAGTCATTTACATAAGAAAGCCTGTACACCTTAATCCTCTATTTGCTTTGGTTCTGAGAAAAAACAAATACACAGACAAAGAAGAAACAGATTCAGGGAAACATATTATAAAAAACTCCTTGAAGGTTACCAATGGTAAAACAAATTTAAATTCTTAACTAGGAGCTAAGATAAAGTCTGACAGAATTTTTAAAAAGCCTTTAATAAAAATATTTAAAATTTTGAAAAGTAGCAGCAATTAATTCTGAACAAGATATGCAAATCTACAGCATCATGTACAAAGTTTAATCTGCTGAGTTTCTCTGTGCCCTGTAGTTCTGCTGAAGTAATGAAAACTTAGGCTAAAAATGCAAAGAGACAATTTTTAGATTTTGTTTACCTTGTAGTCCTCTGGGCAGTCAGTATCTGACGACAGCTATTCAATTTTTATGTTACCCTAAAAGCACTGCCCTTAGATATAGATAAAATCAGTCTGCATATTATTTTTCTTTCCTTTCTCTTTCTTCCCTTTTTATATCCTTGAAATATCTCTATGAAAAGCCATATGAGAATTAGAATTTTCTACAGTTGTCATCAGCTGAATATCAGGATGCCTATTGTCAAAGCTCACTGTACATTCCAAATATGAAAGCACTTGGCTCTGGATAGAAGAGTCACTGCAAAGGAAAATCAGAGTGCTTTGGGGAAGACTTTTCCAATAATCTCTTCTTCTGACTGCAATCTGTGAAACTGTTTTGGTGTTTTTTTTGTTGTTATTGTTGTTTTTTAATAAAACTTATGGAATAAAACTAGACATAGATTTTCTTCTGTTTTCCTTTTTTCTTTTTTCCCAGTACCATTTGCTTTTGTAAACTTTCTTGTGCCTGCTCCACATATAAAAATCTGAAACATTTTTTTCTAACCGTTCGTGGATAAGTGAAAGAATGATTTACAGAAAACAGTTTTTTCACATAAAAAGCAGTTAAAAAAAATCAAATTAATATTATAAATAAATCTCACATATGCAAATTTGGAATAGCAATATCCAAACAATTCAACCACAGTTAAAGATAATTAACTTGAAGCTACGGTATACTGAATGTATTATAGTTAAATTTACATTAAAAAAATATATATGTTTTTCAGAGCCTTTGAAAGAGAATAGGCAGAGAAGAGGTAGGATTAAAATAACTAGCATTTCTCCTTCAGAAACATGGACAATCACAAGGCATAGTACATGTAAGACCTGTGTTGAATAGTATTATTAAAAATGTCAAGCTGACACTAAATACATTCAAAGCTTAGGGAAAATCTCTGAGTTATTCTTTAACCAGTATGGGAAAAAACGAAAACATTTCATAATTAACTATATACACAGGATTCTAGCCATTAAACTTAGTTCTTTAATGTGTTCTTTATTGTTTTCAAATTTGATCATAGAATTAAAATGCCTTCAAAAGAAGAAAGTAGTGAGTACTAAGAAGTATTCTAATCTGGCATAGAAAGTTACAGAAAGAATCAGTGCCTGACAACTTAATTACGTAAATTAAAACCAGAAATAGGCACATTTTGAACAGTGATGTGAGTAATTTCCAGAATCAACTCCAAAAGAGAATGATATTCTATCCATCTTAGACTTCTCATGCCAGATCCATACCAGAAGATAGGCTTGGAAGACTTTATGACTGGGTTCAAACCGAGAAAAAATCCGCACTGTAGAAAAGAACAAATTATATTTTCTAATTCTTTCTTCTGGAATTAAAATGCATATTTCTTTAAGACTGTGATTAGACTCATTGACAATTCATGTTAACAAAGAAGTAACCTAATCCAGTCTGTAAATTCCTGAGTATTTTATTAGTAAAAATGCATAGAACATTTCATATTATGTTTCACTAGTGGCTTGATCCTTAAAAATACAGTGCAGTTCTAAAAAAAAAGAAAAATGAATTCGAGTTAGTGAACAATAAAAAGTAATTTTTATGAGGCATATCTTATCCATTTCTCTGAAACGCTGCTCTAACAAAACTATTTCATGATAAGTAGAATAATATAGCAGAAATGCAAGAAGCCAGATGAACTTTTTAAAGAGAAAAAAAAATTGTTTACAGTGTTGCAGAGAATTAAAAAAAAATGTTTAACATTTTCAGAATATAAATATTAGTTTGTTTTCATATATTTTAAATCCTTTGTTAGGTGCCCTATTATTTCAGAAATAGACAATATTCTTTAAATCTACATGGATGGGCATTATTTTCTTTTTTCCCTTCTGTTAGATGTAGTGAAGCATTACTGCATATATGTCAAATCTGACATCAACATGCCCTTATTTTGGATAAAGAAGGTAGAAAAGGTAGACATCCACTATGCAGCTTCAAATACATGAAGAGTATGATTAGAAATGATCATTAAAAATAAATATATATATATTAACTTGTAAATCAGAATTTGTCTAACAGTTTTCTTTCTTTTATATTGTGGCACTATTTTCACTTTATTGTGACAGTGGCACTATCTTGACAAAAAACATGGCTTTGAATGTTATCTAAATAGGAGAATATTACATCAGAAAGTAACATAACACATCAGAAGACAGATTATCTCACTAGAAATTTGAAAATGCTTGCTAGGCATCTGAAATATGTCTGTGTGCTGTAGTTCTACCGATATTCCTATAGTAAACCTTTTATTAATTTTATATTTTGAATTCTTGATGTTGGTATGAATTCAATTTTAACAGTCTATAATTTAGAAAACATTTTTCTTTTATGCAATCAAATAACTATATCAATTTGTTCTTTTATAGATCTGACAAAATCTCCTTTTTTTTACTCTACAGATAAGTCTGTGTATGGCAGATTTTAATGCCATATCCATGCTAACGTGGAAGGTTTTTTTGTCATGGAAGTCATGCAAAACAATTCTCATGTTTTGCCTTTTTGTGTTAAAACAAAGACAAAACAAGGCATTGTACAATAAACAAGAATCAATTCTGCTATCGTTTGTGGAATAAGTCCAGATAAAATTATGAAACAAGTATTTCATATGATAGTCTTTAATTTGTAGTTTTGTTTATTGGTATGAATATCTTTTAAGATGAAAACGCAGCAACAATTGCTTTCCTCATGAAGTTTAAAGGTCATCCTTGACCTTGTACTTCCCTGTAACACAGAAAAACATTTATTCTTTTCTTTCTATTCTTTGTACCTGTGGAGGTGAAAGGTTGTTCCAACTCAGCTCTTAAAGTACAGCCTGTTGAGTGATCCATTTAGACACCTTAGAAACAGTTTTCTTGTTTGTGTAGTCAAAATGAAAATGATAACATGATTTTGTAATGAGTGATGCTCTTACTGTGTATCTTCAGTCATTCATGTAGCAAAGTGCTTACCACAGTAATGAAAGAATAGCACTCAATATGTATAAAAAGTTAGATAAAAAAATTGTGTTTTAGAAACAGGTTGCTTTGGAATAACGAAATGCTGAAAAACTTAATTACAAAGAAAATGATATTTTATTTAAAAGAGAATTCATTTTATTCATACAAGGAATTACATACGTAGGTGGGATATAAACCAAATCTCTCCAATATTTACATATAAATGTCTGTGTAAGTTTTGCATATTCACATTAGAGACTCTTCACAATACACAATAAACAATAATATATTTGTCAGACATGTTTAAGGATTTGTGTAAAAGCAAAATGGAAAGAACGAACAAATCAGAATCTTCCAAAAGAAACAAAACTGCCTAGTTTTTACTGCATTGAATTTTGATAGTTCAAATATAGCCTTAGAAGTTACGAACAATTTATAAAGTCTTTCCTCTTTATCTTCCTGGCATCAATTCACAATATTCACAGTATTTCATTTACTCTGTTTATTAAGAACAATAATACTGTGTGTGCTAAAATGCTATTTTCTAGATACAACAAACAAGAATCACAGCTATGTTAAAAATGCGTTACTATATTTTACATACTTTTTATTATAGATTTGATTGTTCTCAAGTCACATTGCATAGATTTCCTGATTTATATAATTCAGAACTGGATGATAATTTCGTGAGACACCTCCTAGTTACCTTCATTCTGAGCTAGAATATTTGCATCATGCTGTGCCATGCCATGAGAGATTTTGAGCTCAGATCCAAAAAGCAGGATAGACATTGAAGGGTGACACTTCCTGGACTAATCAGATATATTTATCAGCACAATTATAATAGGCATTCTCCAAAACTTACACAGATATGTTTCTTTATTTCTGGATGCTAGAATTCTGTGTGATTCTCCATAGCAAAATGTAAGTATGACTGTCTTTTAATGTAGGATTTGCATAGCATTTAACTGTCTCAGTATAAAACTTGTTCACTGCTGCATCAGCTTCAGTCATGGTAATCTGTAGCCTTAAAGTGACCTAGAGAACTGAAGTTCAATTTCAGTATTCATTTTGGTTTTATAAAATTTAAGTATATCATTAGTGATGTAACAAGGATCCAATAAGATTTCTTCCTTCCACTCAAAATCTTTAGGATTTGATTAGTGTTTGCAAAGTGTGGGAGTGGGTACTTTTCCAAATACAGTAATATCTGTTCTGGCTGTAGCTGTTGCATTTTGCTTTATGAGGGTGTGTTTTTCTTGTATGTAGTAGTATCATTGGGCAAGTCATCCCCAAACTAGGCAGTTCACATTGATTTTCTCTTTTGCTCATAGGTATTTTAATGATTCTCAGGAATAAGATTTTACCAGAGAATAGGAAGAGTGGGCTATTTCTAAACAGAAGACAAGATGGGTGCTATCAGCAAGGCAGTTTCAATGAAGTGTCCTCACCCAATACCACAGCACCTCAGTAAAATTGAAAAGGGCAGGCCCAGGAATGGTAGATTCACTCCAACAACTATCCATATCTCCAGTAATAGGTCCATAGTGATGGAGAATGTACATCATGAAGCCAGAACAGGAATTTTACTAGTCAGGATGAGTTTCAGGACTTCAGATGATGACAATGATTAGCCACAGTCCCATGACAATCAGAAAGTCCTTAATGATTGTACAAGTCTGAATTGACAACAAGATACTAGATTTGTGAGTGTGTAAAGGTCTGGTTCAACAAGGAATACAGTTCACCTCTGGTGTAGTTACATTGTAGCTCAGAAAAGGACCAAGGAGCAGCTTAAAAGCACATCCTGACAGAAGATAGGTGGGTTGAAACCCTTCAGGAGCTCTCATAGCTCTTTGGCATGTGGCCCTTCACAGCACAACACAGCTGTAGCAACATTGTCCCTGGGCCCAAGCAACCTAGCATCAAAAGAGGGAAGAGAGAAGTGACTGTTTCTCTCTACTCTGCGCTCGTTGTGCCTATCTGACTGCATTCAGATCTGGGACCCCAAGCTGTTGCAGTGGGTCCAGAGGAGGACCATGAAGATCATCAGAGGGCTGGAGCACTTCTGCTACAAAGAAAGGCTAAGGGATCTGGGCTTGTTCCGGGGGGTTGGGCTTGGAGAAGAGAAGACTCTGAGGTGATCCTACTGTGGCCTTGCAGTACTTAAGCTCTAGAGCAGGGAGCTTATAAACAAGATTGAGAGCAACTCTTTTATATGGGCAGATAGTAATAGGACAGGGGGAAATGATTTTTAACTAAAGGAAGGCAGACATAGATTAAATATTTGGAGGAAATTCTTTACTTAAAGAGTGGTGAGACACTGGAAAAAGTTGCCCGTAGCTGTGGATACCTCATTCCTGGAGGTGTTCAAGCCAGATTGGATGGGGCCCTGAGCAGCCTGATCTAGTGGGTAGCTTCCCTGCCCATAGTAGGAGGGCTGGAGCTAGATCTTTACAGTCCCTTCCAACCCAAAGCATTCCATGATTCTATGAATCCAGGACATAAATTTTCTGCCTTCAAAGCCAGATTAACACTTGGTTTTAAAAGCTGTACTCGTTTTTTTCCTGCATTTTAAAAGCAAAGCTGAGCTGAAAAGAAAAATGACTTGTTGGTAATACGCAAATTAAATCTAGTAACAAAAATAAAAATAAAAATTAGACATCAGCAGAAAGTACAGATCTTAGCAGAAACAACTACTGTGAAACAGAGCTGCTGATTGAACACTGTGAGGACTAAGAGCAACTTATTTAGGCATCAATTACATACCTAGAAACCCAGATGAACAATACTATTTGAGAGCACTAAACATAAACTGCTGTTCATTTAACAGTTCTCAGTTTAATCTGCTGGTGTTACTCAGCAGGTGTAGGATTTGAGCATTTAGACAAATACAAACATTTAGGTGGGGGAGCTTAAGTGAAAGTCTTAAGTGAACAATAGTGCAAAAAAAAACTTAGTGGTTAGCAGTGGTATTTTGTATCTCAAAGACTCAGACCTTAGATCCCTGGCTTTAACAAGAACATGATGACATTATGTAATAAATGGTATCACAGCTTCAAGCCTTTAGCAGAGCCGAGGTATTCTCATTATTACTATTTTGATTATTATTATTATGTCCTTTATTGAACTGAACAATTCAGTACTACATGCATGCAGACTACAGGCTTAATTTCACCTTGTAAATCATGATGGAGTATATCACTCCCAACCTGAAATATATCTTTACAGTTTATTACATGTGGGTGTGATTTATGCATGATTTTTTAAAGCATATCTTCTAATTGTAATCCTCAAATTATTAAATTGATCTTATAAGAGACAAAAATCATTAATTTATTCAGTGGAGTTTCTTAGCAAACATAAACCTAATTATGTTTCCAGTGGTTGTTTCACATATAGCAAGTCAGTGCATTAGCTGGACATAAGTAATATTTTAGAAGGTAAGTTGTAATGACTTTTACCTATTGTCTTTTGCAAACAGGAGAGTTACAGTAGTTGTTTTCTTCTGTTTAGTTAGAAGGAACAAGGAATTCAGCTCCAAGATTTGGAAAAGTAAAGGCATTATGAAAAATATAGTTTAAAATTGTTTTTACCTAAACTTATCTGGGGATGGCATTTATAGTATCATTTTACCAAATATGAAATGCTCTCTTTGCAATTCACATTTAAGTTAAACTGTAGTGGCACACTACTGATCTCAAAGTAATTCATTTTTTTCCTATTTCTTTTTATAATGAAAAGAAGATCCAGTAAATGCTTTCAGAATAGCATGTGTTTCTATAGTTAATATTGTAGCTGCTTATCTTTACAGTTATTTATGCCATTTCTATCTTTGTTATGTTTCTCTATTTTCACTGTGGCTTTTTCAGCTGTTATGAATGAGAATCATTATCTCTTTTGATCTAATACAAACACAAGAGTCAAAGACAAATGCATAGATTAAATGTTTTTGTTGCACTTTTACTAGGCATTCAGCTTTACAATATAATTGCAGCTTTCTCTTGTGTATTATTCAGCTCATGTGAGACCCCACCTGGAGTCCGTGTCCAGTTCTGGGGCCTTCAACATAAGAAGGACATTGAGATGTTGGAACAGGCCCAGAGGGGGGGGGGGGGGGCACAAAGATGATCAGAAGACTGTAGCACCTCCCCTACAAGGACAGGCTGAAAACTGAGGCTCTTCAGCCTAGAGAAGAGAAGTCACCAGGAGAACATTATAGCAGTATACAATCAAGAAAAAAAATAATATAACCGAAAAGTACAGTCAAATAGATGTATAATCAAAAATAAACCAATAAAAAGTTAGGCACAATGGGAACAAAGAGAAAATTGGTGGAATGCTTACCCATGCAGAGGGCTCACTGCAAAGGGCTCCAAAGAAGTGGATCTCTCAGAAGAGAACCTTCCTCCCTGGCAGTCAGCACTTAAATGGGTCTAAGAGAGGTGGAGCCTGGCTCCACCCCTTCCTGCAGCACAGGTGAATTGCTTTCACCTGTGCTCTCAGGGCTGACATATTGCTTGCCTCAGATAACTAATCAAAGGTTCAGGCTGTGATTCAGCAGCTCCCATACAAGCAGCCTTCCAGTACCTGAAGGGGGCTTACAGGAAATCAAGTGATGGACTTTTTATAAGGGTATTTGTCTTGCTCCAACTTATAGGAGGGAGAGGAGGTTCTTTTAATATCTGTATACCTGGCGTGAGATTAAGAAACATTGGTTCAAATGTTGGTCCGACCAGTTTATTACAGATGTTAATTAGGGAAATGGGGAAGGGGAGGACTGGTGCTATTATGAATTATGGTAATGGGTAAGGGAAGGAGGGCAACAGAAAAGATAGGAAAGAAGAAGAAGCAAGGGGTCTTTATAGGAAGCAAGAGGCAGATTAAAAATATTATGGTTAAAAATATTATGTAAACTTTTGGATAGATATTATGTAGTACAATTAGCTAATGCTTGTATTGATTTTTTTTCTTGGACAACTTAATTGGCTAAGTTTCCTTAACCTGATCGGGCATATGGTTCAAAATAATCATTATTATTTCTTAAATGGTTTTATTATCTATTCCCTTAATTTGGAAGACATTAACCAAATCTAGAAAAATGTCAATAAAAAAATGATAGTGATATATACACCCTTGATGATTTATTCAAGTTTACTTCAGTTATCCAGATACCAGGAGATTACAGAAAAAAAAATCTATTTCACTCTGTTATATCTGAAATGTACTCCTGTATTTAGCTATGTTCATTAATGTCGAGAATGTAGTTAATGTAGCATAAATTAATAATTCTAAGATTGAAATTTAAAAATCCATGGATTGATTTTTTATAATATATTTTTTAGGTGCAGTTCAAAATGGCATTCATTTTTGAATATTTGAAGTTTTCTCAGTCCACATAATAAAATCATGTACTGCCTGAACATTAGTTTTTCACTATATTGGTACTAACTCATATTTCTTTTAGTATTACCAACTGCCTATGAAATCTTGCTATATAGTTATCTATTTTAGACAGTAGTTCTAGCTTCCAATCGATTTGGATCATTACTGTAAGCATAAATTATCTTAGAAAAAGTGGGATGAGGAGGATGATATAAAAAAGGAAGTGTATTTTTTATGGTTTTAATGAATCATACATAACTAGAGCAGAAACACTAATTTAATTCTGTTTTAGATAGGTATTCTGTCCTTTTTGGTTTTATATTTTGAGCTATGCTTTCATGATCATCTTACATCATGTGTGCTGTGCATTTCAATTGTTTTCTTGTGTTTTGTCATTAGGACAATGAGCCAATATGTGTTTAGACAAACTGCAAGTATTCTTCTCAATGTATTTTTGATGGAATCTCAATTTAGGTACAGAATGAATATGATGTAATGCTGAATGCAGTCTGGAAATATGCAGGACTTAAAGGAAAAAATAAGTTGGCCGGAGCCACAGAGTTCACAGAATGGCACACATATTTGCTGAATTTTCTAATAGGGAATTTTTAACCAGAATAGCAAATGCTTGTAACTGACAGAATCTTTGACTCTGAGTCTGCACACGGTAGCCACAATAAATTCTTTTTCAGAAAGTTTTAGAATGAGGTATTAAAAATATGATTAATTTTAGTTGACTAGTAGATCTCAATTTTCAACTGTTGCATGAGAGGGCAGTTTAATTTTCATGAAAGATGAATCTACAGTTTTTTAAATTTCTCCCGTCAACTAAGAAAAAACTACAGTTCATGCCTGTCCAGTAATTATTTCAACATACACAAAACATGGACAACTGTCTACTGTTTCACTTGAGGACAGAAAGTCAGTAACACATCAGAATATATGTATTATGCAAAAAAGTTCATGGCACGATCTAAGTGTTTCACATCCATTCACTCATTTAGACATTGTTATTTCTGTAAGTATCTTCCTACTGAGTGCACTAATTCATTTTCTGAACATCAATTATAATTTCGACAACTAATTAAACCCAGTATTTTAGTCTTCAGGTCAGTTGAATTATTGTGAAGGTCGGACCTTCTGGTTGAGAAACTGAAAAAGTTATCTTAAATAATCTTATCAAAATATATCTTCGGAAAACAATTCAAAATTAATTGAAGAAATTGTAGCTGTTATGTTAATCAAGTGATATATCTGTTATTTCACAGTGGTTCATACTGCTTTAATGAGGTTTCAGCTTTCATTTCCATTAAAAGCCATTAGATGCTGATTCAGACTTTTCTTTTTTAAGCCCATCTGCTTTTTTGTGTGTATGTGATTGTTTCACATGTAATTAATAAGCACTATTTATGCAATAAATCCATTCATTGCTTGTTGTCTTTTTTGTTGTTGTTTTGTTTTGTTTGAATTGTGATTACATTGATTACATATATTTATCTTCTTTGTCACTTTGCTCCTGCTTTTTCTTTGGTGTGTTGTTTGATTTTCTTCATCCACTATAACCCAATACTCTCTCTCCCTCTTTCTCTCTATTTTTTTTTCCCCAATTTAGTCAATCCTTTTAGGTTTCATATGCTTTATATTTAATGTTTTATATGCTTTAAAATCAGTAAAATGAAAGAGAAAACAGAGTGACAAAATTTGATATTGCTTAATTGCCATTTCTTTAAAATGACAAAGTGGTCTTTGTTCTTGATGTTGCTGTTTTGTTGTTGTTCATTTTGTTTGGCTTTGTTTTTAGTATTCCTTTTAAAATCGTATCCACAGAGTTTGCTGTTGTTTTTGCTTCTGTTTTAAAAGGAGGCAGAGATTAGTTCATATTTGTGTTTGGACAACTGGTGCATTTGCTATGCAATGTGATGGAAACAAGCAGTCTTAATGTTATTGGGCAAATCTATTCCCAAAGAAATTGCAAATCAACACGTTGCATACTTAACATTATTTTTTAAAATTTTATCTAAAACAAATATATATTCAATATATATTCAATGGGTGAAAAGGTGAAAAATATTCAAAATATATCCAAGGAGCTGTATATTTTTCCACTATAAAAAGTTGTGGACTTCTCTATGGCCAGACTATTACCATTTGCATGAATTATTTTCTATTTCCTAGAGAATTTTTAAAAGTGTAAACAAGCATACCTCCATGACAGATATATTTCACGTTTTCAATAATATTGGCTTTGTTTTATTGAAAATATGAAAATACATTTTATTGAAAAGCATAGTTTTAGTTATCCAGAGGAAAGTTTTGGTAAAACAAATTTGTTTCTCTTCTATATATGTAAGAAATGGAAAGTGAAAGAAAAGACACAGTGACAGGATTCACAGTTAAACTTGGTTTGTCTGTTGGGAGAGGGTTACACTCAGCAAGGAAAATTTTTGGAGAGAAATAACAAAACAAAAACTTTGTTTTTTTTGTGGAAAATAAAAAAATTACAATCAGCATGTCTGGTGCTTCAGTAGTGCTTTAAGGTCATTGCTTACCCCTTAGTGATCTTGTCTAAAAAGGACAAGGAGGAAGACTCTAAGAAAGATTAAGTCTGAAATTTCAAACTTTTTTTATTTTTTTATTTTCTAAGTTTTAAAAAAATAGATGTTCACTATTAAAAATGAAACAGTTTCTTAAGACAGCACAGTATGAACGAGTTTTTTGTCGGGATCTTCCTTAATAGCAATTGTGAAACAAGAATGCTGTACTTTCTGTGTATCTAAGAGAAATTATGGTACAAGATAAAAAAGATTTCTTAGTCTTCCATTTTAGTTTATAATATTCAGAATTGCATATAAGTTTTGCAAAGCATCTGGAAGGAACACTACTTACTCAACTTGTATCAATTAACATTAGACCGGGAGAAAAGCAGTTTGGATAAACACATGTAGGAGAGCATTGGAAAGATAATCAATCTGGTTTCAAACACAAAGACAGTACCTGTGACTTGAGAAGCATCTATGCCAAAAATGTTTGGTAACTAAGAAGGTATACTAATACAGTATGCCTTCATTGTCAGAATCAGCATAAATCATAGAATCATTGAATTCTTAGAGTTGGAAGGGACTTCTGAAAGCTGTCTAGTCCAACTCCCCTGCAATGAACAGGGACATCACAGGGAGGTCAGGTTGTCCAGGGCCTGCTCCAGCCTCTTCTTGAAAGTCTCCAGAATTGGCATCCACCACAAAACTGGACATCCTGTTCCAGCGCCTCACTATCCTCACTCTTAAAGATTTTTTCCTTATTTCTAAAGGATATAAAGGAGCCTTTCACTAGGTTAATCTTTCACCTTACACTGTACAGCTTTCTTTGGATTTTACGTTCATATTTATTCATGCCATGTGTGCTCAACAGGTGAGTAAAGATAGCAGCCTATCCATAAACTGGTTGAAGAGAAGCAGAAAGATGATCAGTCATTTGTATACTCAGGCCCTTGGAGAATAATAAACAAATGGTGTTTTCACTGTTTGTTTCCATGCTGTGATGAAACCAAACATACCTCTGAATTCCTTTTGGTGTCATTTAGATAAAAATACAAGGACGGATATGTTTGCATAAAATGGAAACAAACAAAGAGAAGTTTTAAAAGGGATCAATATTTTATTTTTCTTCCTCTAAATGTAAATCTGCGCAAGAGTTACTAATGCATAGTAGCATATTTTCCCTTGAGAAATACATTGTATCTCAGCAACAACACATGTACTCTGTTGTTACAGTTGCTATGCCCTTTCTCTCCTTATGTTTCTCTCTTACAGTGAGCACTCAAGACATCATAAACTGAACCAATTGATATTTCTGTAGCTCATTTGTTTCCATTTTCATCCCAAGAGGTTTAGGAATTTTTTATATAAAAATAGGTGTTTTCAACTTAAAAATCAATAATAATAATAAAATTATTTCTTTCTATCCAGTACATCAAATTTATTTTGCTGTGGAAAAGTACCACAGCTAATATCCTAAATATTAACTTACCATAGAAATAAGCATTTGAAGTGATTCCTCTGTTACTTTTGAAAAATAAATTTTTCTTTATAAGTGTTTTCATGAATATATCAAGTTGTGAAGAACTGAATATCAAATAGCCAGATTTTTTTTATTTTTTTTTAATACATTTGGAACTTTGGTTTTCACCTGAGTGATGTTTGCTTTCTCTTTATAAAATTGTTTTTCTAATCTATTTTTGTGTGGTTGCATATTTCCTTAGGTATTTTTGCACAACTGCTCATTTTTTTTTCAAATAAAAATTTCTCAAACTGCGTTGTTGAAATCTGAGATTAAAAGTTAGTTAATTATAACGCTGCAAGAGGCATGGAAAAAATTATACAAATAATATAAAATCAAGACAAAAAAACAAAAACAAAAACATGGGGAACTATTAACTGTAACTGTATATTTCAAATTTTTCAGTGTAGATGTACTTAAATATCAGTTGATTTCAGGCACAAACAGAAAACATTGCTATTTAGTTGACTCTAAGACATTTTCTTTTTTCCCCAAGGTCATCATATTCACTCTGGCAAAAACAAACAAACAAAACAAACAAACAAAAAAAACATGACACTTACTGAACTGTGTGTGAAAAAGCTCTAATCTTACTTATGGTAACTCAGGCAATATTAACCAAATTAATATTAAATATTAATTTGCTGTCAATTCTCCTTTCAAGGTTAAAAATATATATATATGAAGACATATATAGAATGCAGTTCCAAGTCCTGTTAAGATAACATAACATAAAAATGCAACAAAAGTACATTTAGATATCCTAAAAATGGAGAAGATTTGGTGCTGAGGGTCAGAAAAAAAGTAAAGGACTATTGATGGTAGTATTGTCTTCTGCAAAAATACTTGATGCAGTCTTAAAAATTTTCTCTTTACATTAAAATATTATTCCAAATGGAAAGTATTTGCTTGACTTGAACTTTCTCTCTAAGAAAATTCTTTTTCCTTCAATAGACATTTTGCTGGATGCCATAAGTTATCTAGTTTAATGCTCAGTCTTGCCAATTTCTCTTTAAAATCATTCAGAAATGGAGGAGGATGAGCAAAAAAGTTATAAAAAAAATAAAATCTGAACTTGTGTTTACTAAATACGAGCATGAATCTATGCTGTCAATATAGACCTTACATTTTTGAGTATCACTATTTTACCACATTACCGGGTCAAAACATATTTCTTTCAATCCATTGTCTTATACGTGTTCAGTCAAATAATGTCTTATTTTGGATATGGTTCACACTTTCCCATGCTACAATTAACAAGCTGCTTGTTTGAAAATACACGACATGAAAGCTGATGGGTAATTTTCCCTTTAGTCCTGACAGAAAGAATGAAATACACTGTGATTCTAGAGCTTATAAAGTTCAGATGCTCAACCATATGGGTAGTACAGCATGTTAATTGATGTTAAAACTTATTTGATTCATAATTGTCTCTAATCAAAGGTTAATTTCTCTTTGTAGTGAATAATCCATTGGATGTTGCTAAGCAGTAGTCATACAAACAAAAGTGGGAAGAATATCTAAAATGAGGGGATAAGGAGGGCCAAATTCAATTTGAAAACTGTGCATTCAGTGAAATACTGACTTTTTCATATCAATATTAGCGTTATTAGCAGAACAAAAATGGGTTTACATACCCAGAAAGAGAACTTGCACATTTACCATGTGACTATTGATTTGAAATATCTTTGTTTTATTCTTTAAACTGAAGAATTTCTGTACTATTTTCAGAAGTAGGGAAATAGTCTCCAGGGTATTAAATTGAGAACTGAAAATCTAGTATAGCTATCAAAAGCAAACAAAAACAAAAATATACACATGAAAGAATATCTCAGTCTGTGTATCTCATATCTTTTATTACACAATGATTTGAATCTACTCAATATATATGCTAATTATCTCAAGTTGCAGTACATATGTCAATGCACAGATGTAAAAATATTGAAGTTGGATGATGTTTGGATGACATGCTTGATCACTTGAGGAATGGGCATGTGATCCATGACAGCCAGCACGACTTCACCAGAGGAAGGTCCTGCTTGACCAATCTGGTGTCCTTCTATGATGGAGTGACGGCATCAGTGGACAAGGGAAAGATGACCGATGTCATTTACCTGGATTTGAGCAAGGCCTTTGATGTGGTCCCTCACCACATCCAAATTGGAGGAATGTGGATTTGATGGGTGGACCACTTGATGGATAAGAGCCTGGTTGAAAGGCTGCAGGCAGAGGGTGGTCATCAATGGCTCTATGTCCAGGTGGAGGCTGGTAACGAGTGGCATCCCCCAGGGGTCTGTCTTGGGACCGGTGCTCTTTAATATCTTTATCAATGACATCGATGACGGAATTGAGTGTAACCTCGGCAAGTTTGCTGACGACACCAAGCTGAGTGGTGCGGTCAACATGGTTGAAGGAGGGGATGCCATTCAGAGGGACCTCAAGAGACTAGAAAGGTGGGCCTGGGTGAACCTGATGAGGTTCAACACGGCAAAGTAAAGAGCACTTTGCACTTGGGCCAGAGGAATCCCAGGCATTCATACAGACTGGAAGGAGCAGTCCTTGAGAGCAGCCCTGTGGAGAAGGACCTTGGGGTCTTGATTGATGAAAAACTTCACTGTACCCCATAAAGACTCCATCTTCCTTACTCATTCCCATCACATATATATCAGATATTAATAGAGATTCATAAATATGAGTAAGAGATCTTTAAGTCCTTTCTTCTTCAGAGTCTCAGCTCTCTCAGGTTTTCCTTACATGACATATTTTTTGGTCCTTCACTGTGCTTGCTCCAGTATGTCAATGTTTTTCTTGTACTGGAGAGCCCAGAACTGGACCCAGCACTCCGGAGTTATTTAACTTGAAGGATTATTATGAACCAGCTGCTGACCATGACCCGAGACAGCTGTAGGATGCTGGCTTTTTTTTTGCTGTGAGGTTACATTGCTATCTCATGTTCCATTTATGATCCGTGAGAAATTCCAAGTCCTTTTCTGAAAAACAAACTGCTTTCTAGCCAAATGAACACCAGCCTGTTCTGAAACATGAAGTTATCCAGCACTCCAAAAGTACAGCATTTTCTTTCCTAAATGATGGCATAAACATTAACCAGAAGCTACCATGTTTGTGTGTAGCTTTCATGTGTTTTTTGTTTGTTTGTTTGTTGGTTTGTTTTTCTTAATTACTGTAAAATCAATCTGAGCTGTGACATAATGCTTTAATTGGAAGTAATTTTAAATCCAAAATGCATTAATGTAATTATTTGTTATGGTATTAGCATTTATTTTAAAAATGATTATATTTTAAAATGAATTGTAGTTTGGGGCCTTTTTTGACTTTGATTGATTTTGGTTACTGATAGAATTTACTACATCTTTAGAAGTAATAGAGAAAGAGTCTATGTGCCAAAGCTGCGTTCACATAGCAATATAAAATAATATTCTCATTATATGAACATTCTACCAAACCAAATAATTTTACTTTCCTGGTGCTTAATTCTGTAAACAAGTAAGGACAGATGGCATTAACTTCCTTTTCTCTTCCTTGTTCATAGGTTTTAAAGGGTGAATCTAAATTTCCAGAATGGATAAGTACAGTTTCAGGAGAGTTCCATTTTCTTCTCTTCTTTCAGATGCTAGTGAAGTGTACAATAAAAGAATTCTGAATAAAATATTCCAGTGAGATATCTAATTCCTTGCTCCATTGTAAGGTCAGTTCAAAATAATATCTTTGACAATCTAGTAATTCCTACAGTGGTATACAGTTTATGCAGTTAGCATTTCTTTCCCAGTGTGCTAGCAGAATTTATGGGGCAAGCAAAATTAGAATAGGTGTGGAATCCTAATGGCACTTCTACAGTTATGAAAATCTATGTAAAATTAACTTAGTATGAAGAAGAGCTGTCTGTAGTTCCGTTCTGGCACTGAATAATAAAATTTAATCAAACACTAATCAAGTAACAGCCCTGCAGGATGCTATTTTAAAATACATAAGTATAAGGAAAAGAGTGTATTTTTCTTTTTCAGATCTATGCAGTACTATCACAGTTACTTTTAAATAAAGTTTGTCTTCTTTCCACTGGTAATTCCTTGAGAGAATAAGACTTGCCAGAAAGCTTGGCCTGATAACAGAAAACATCATCAGTTACTGAGTTTGCAGAACTCTCATTTCAATAGGTAAGTGTAGCACATCTTCTCCAAAAAAAAGCCCACATGTAATCCCTCTGCTGAAGTTTGAATTAAAAATAAGAAGTAAAATTATAGGTTTACTGTAATTTTTGCTACTTTTCACTTCTTAGGTCCTGTTTCATATGGAGAACAGTGAAACTTTATATGCTATACATCTTTCTATTTATTTTCTTTATATTTCTATATTTCTATTTATTTTCTGTAAATGCTTTATACAGATTGAATAAGTATGTCAGTATTTAAATTATTTTAATATCTTCCCCAGTAAAAAAAAATAAAATAAAGACAAGTAAAATATTTTGGAGGCCGTTAGCAGTCTTCTAATAAAATACGTAGTTGAAATATATATTTACCCTGAAAGAATTAATACAGAGTTCTGTACAGTCTGAGTGAAGAAATTTCTGTGGATATAGATAGGATAGAAGAGAAGAGTATAAAAAGTAAAATATAAAAAAAAAAAACATAAAAAAAACATAGTAAAGAATGTTATAGTTGGCAAAACTGTATTTGTAATAACTAATGTTTCTAGAGAGTTGATTAATGTACTCTAATAATGAATATTTCAAACATAACATACAGATTATATTGCAATAAACCTGCTCAGGTATCTTTTGACGTTTTGCTTCTCTCACATTCAGTGTGCAATTAAAGAGGTCTAATTAAATAATGATCATTTTTTTACTACAAATGAAGTATAACATATTAGAACCTATCACTTAAGACATATCCTGATTTTCCATGTCTACAATATAAAAGAATTAAGCAATACACAGCATAACGTTTTTATGCTACACAAGTGTTCTTGCTCCTAGAGACTTCAAGTATAGTATGTTCATAATGCTTTATTCATTTTTTCAGCACAGGAAATTAGCAGATCATCAAATGGTTCTAAATTCTGGTATGCATTTTAATGTTTCTATTTTACTTTATTCATTGATATGAAAGGAAAGAAAACTACTAATGGGCAAAAACATTAGAATCCCATGCAAGAGAAACTGGATCGTTGAAAGACTGGTCTTAGTTCTTCAGATGTAACAAAACATTTTCTGAAACAAATGCTATTTTCTTTAAACTCTCACATAAAATGATAAAGAGAAAGAAGTTAATAGATGTGGTTTGCCATTTGTGCTCCACGCTCCAAATGAAATTCTGTAACTCACATATTTGTTGTACGAAAATAAAGTGGTGAATATATGTCACTTCTTAGCTCCCATACTTTTAAAAAATGTTTTTTACATGTAGCTTGGAAGAACATTCTCAGTAAAAAGAAGAAGCTATGTTAAACCAGGAGGTGATATAGAAGCAGAGACTTATGTTTATAGTTAAGAAATAACTTTATTAGAGTCAATGGGAGTAAAATTGATCTTCTGAATAGTCATAATGGCCACTAGAAATATAGTTATTTTAGTTATGAGAACTTCCAAAAGCATATGTACTTAAAATCATAGTGATATTACTGCATCTGGATACACACAACAGATTACTGCAGGACATGTTACAACATTAATTTAACAGGCATGATCTGTTCTATGTAATTGATCACATGTATTATTCATACTGTATGATAAATATGAGATAACTTGACATCTTTACAGTACATTCTATTGTGTATTTTTCAGGCTTAGACTATGCAGGTACTTATTGCAGAGGAGCCAAAATGAATTAACTTACTAGATCTGACAACCTGATTGCATGTCTATAGCCTGTTTGCGGGTTCTGAGAAGATTTTTTAAAAGTCTAAGTCAGGTACACACATAATAACTTTATTCAGAGACAGAACTGGTTAGGACTGTTTGTAATGCATTTTGTAATACCAGTAGATTTCCATTTTTATTTCATAATTGTATAAATACTCCAAGGCAACATTAACATTAGGGAGAATCCCACTGAAGAGTTAGATCATTTGAAGATAAAAGCTAAGATTCACAAAGGCACATAGGTGCCTGAGGGCATGACTACACATGAGCAAAGGGCCAGCTGGCCAGATGAAAAGTAGCTCTGGTATTGAAGTTATGTATATGTATTTACACAGTGGTGTGCCAGAATTCATCAATTCTTATGAGCAAAGAATACAAAAGTAAAACTTGGTAATGCATGTTAATGCTATGTCTATGTTTTTATGTAGCCATTTCTGCTTAAATAGACTGTTCTAGATATAAATATCAAAATAAAGGACAGTTACTACTTCAGACGTATTTGTGTTGCATCAGCTTACAGGATTAACTGAAACACTAAAGAGAATTCCAGAGGAGAGAATTACATTCAGAATATTCTTCTCATTAGAAAAATCAAAAGGGGAGCTAAGCTACATGGGTGGAAGGTGTAGCATTTAGAGAAAGCTGACAGTTTCTGAAAGAGAGCATGTCTATAGTAAATATTTCTAAAGTATCAGTGGATTGCCTAAATTCTCAGACAAATGTGCTATGAACTTTCTCTCAAAATAACTCTGGACAATGGCTTAAAAATTTCCATCAGAAAATCTTACACAGTGTTATGTTGGTGTATTGTATACACTACATTTCAAAAATGTGATTTTATTGTATTTATTTTAATTTCTGCTAAGGTGGAATATAACAAATGATTTCAAACTAAAAAAGTGATTTTTCATAATAGATTGATCACATTTTAAAATTTAAAATTACTTTTACTGACATTTTAAAAAACATAATCAAAATGAACACACAACTGAACAGCTGTTTATTAAAAAGATGTATTATACAATTAAAATTGTATTGAAACATTCCCACTGACTTCCAAATTAAGATTTAGGAATATAAGCTCTGTTAATAAGATTACAATCAAATTTATTGATCATAAATATAAGCCATGAAACGATATAAAAAGAACTGTATCTCCCTCCTCCCTAAATCCTTTCCTGATTATGAAATGCTCATAAAACACACTAGTACTGATAAGTAAATTCCTTTTCATTCCAAGAATCGAAAGGACCATACTAAGATAAAGTTGTTTTATTTTTAATAAGCATACAAATTTAAATATTTTATAACTTTAGCAGCTAGAAGAAGACTCACTACCAAAAATAGATGCTAATAAGATGCAGTTAACACTGTTTAGTTATTGGAATGACTTTGCAGAAAATTCCATCTGCTAGATAGCCAAATTATTTGTGCACTGTTTATCCACCTCTGAAATATATTGCTCTGGCTCTCTGTCCTGTATAATGTGTCAGGTGGGTTTCTCTGGACTCAGACTTAACTGGATTTAGTTATACAGTAGTTATTTATTTATTAATTCATAAGACTAGTAACAAGGTGTGTACTCCAAGTGAATTTATGATAATACAATGACTAATGAATATAGGAGAAGACAAGAGATTTCAGCTGTGTTGTAACTAAAACACTATTAGGATTTGAATTTTCAGAAGTGAAAGAAATAACTTAGTAGCTCAATTCTAAGGATCTTTCTGTAAATATTTTTTACTTGTAACTAGAAAACTATCCAAGCATTTCTGAATAAATTCTTATTGTGATTTCAGAGTGTATTATCATTTTAGCACTGAAAAATGACCTACTTAACTTTGGAAGTACCTGTGGTAAGGCAGTATATTTACCTATGCTACAGATTTGGGAGCATGCAACCTGTTTTTATGTATGTTCTGTAACACTGCAAATACTGCACCATTAAAGATAAAGTCCTACTTTTAGTGATCCCTAGTGTGATATGTATTCTTATATTCTAGCTGTCTACACACTGAAGAGATTTATTTCATTGACCCAAATTTGGCCTTCATACTTCAAAGTCTACAGTCCTTTTATACAGTGTGAAACTCTTTTATACAGACAGAGAAAAAAAAACAAGAAAAGTGACAGAATAAAAGGGAACTAGAATCACTGACTTAACTCAGAAGGCTTAACTTCATTGAGGAATGGAACAGAAAATGGTTTTGTTCTGACTTTCCATCAAGAATAATTAATCTACCAGACTCATAGTTAATCTACAAGAAGGCAACAAGAACAGTGTAACTAAGTGATGCTTCAAATCAGTTTTACAAATTATATTCAGTCTAATAGCAGGGTACAAATTATTTTTTCTCTATCTTTTCTATTAATTTTTCTTATTTTTTCTATAATGAAAAGGTGTAGGCATGTTAAAGGAACAGAGGCTATCTGAAGCTACGATCAAAGACTATCTGAGTGATTATAAAGAGATGGAATGGATTTTATTGTTATTTAATTTATGAAGTGTGAAAGAGAATTATATATATATAATTTTACCAGTAAATCACATTAGAAATTTGAAGATAAGAAGAAAATAAAGCTACTTCTAAGGATCCTTTTAAGAGACTGAATGCAATATCTTTTATTTATTTTCCTATTAAAAAAATGATATGCCTTCAGAACAGAGGGGAGAAAGCATATTTTTCTATCTTGAATAGTCATACTTCTTGGTTTCTAAGCTTATAACAAAATATTGCCATATGACATCTGTGGAATGATGGATAAATTGTAAAAATTTTACATACTTGTTGCTAGTGACATTGTGGTGCTTTTAGCTACTGGGATGATCTGTTATGACAAAGTAACCAACCTAACTTGCTCTTTTAGTGATTATTCTATGATATTCTAGCCTTCCAAATGCTTTCATTAAAAAATAATAATAATAAATGAAGAATAAAACAACAACAAAAACACCAAATAACTCATTTGATCCTGATAGCTGATTTTTCTACTAGATTCTTCAATAATATTGACTGGAAATAATATGTAAGAAATAGTGGCAAAATTTGTAGAGAAGAATATCTGGTGGTTCTGAAATTAAAAATTAAAAGTATAGATTTTCTTCTCTGGAAATTGTCACAGAGAATTTTGTATAAGTCGTTAATAATCACTTTGATAACCCAGAACAATTGCAGCTCATAACATTTTTTCTGGTATGGTAATGAAGCAAATGAAAAAGAACAGAAAAATTTTTGGCTGGACACTTTGTAATCTAAAAAGCTGCTACATCTGACACACATTCATCTTATTTTATATTTCTTGGCCATGGCAACTCTCATAAGTTTTTATTAGTTTATACACATTTAGCTTTCTACTTGAACGTAAAGAAGCCAAGCTAAATCAATTATGTTCTGATTTGGAGGTTTTGGTTTTGCTTTCCAATTCCACATAAATGCCCAAGATTAAAACAAACAAACAAACAAACCATCAAACAAATAACTCTTCTTCATAAGAATTAAAACAAATTAAAGTGTTGATTGAACATCCATAGATAAGAGATGATCATGTTTATGTTCAGTTATTTTCTGACTTGTATTCATCATTCACAGGCTACTGTCTATTCTAGGACAATTAGAATAAATGCTTTGTTGTCTTACAATCATTGTCTGTATATATTTATGTCAACGGTTTATGGGCTGGTCCGGCCCAGTTCCGTGACCAGCAGGGCGGAGGGATCTGCGGATCCACACCTCTGGGAAAGGGGAAGCAGGGGACCCCAAAATACTTGAAAACAACAGCACTGATCTGAGGTGGAACAAATGATTTTACTAAATATAGTATTAGCAAAATACAATGAGAGAGAGAGAGAGAGGGAGAGAGTCTGTTTGAATTGTATAGACCTCACCACAATGCTGGGGTGAGAAGTGCAGTCCAGTTGAGTGACTGAAGTACAGACGGCGAAGTGCAGATGGCGAAGCGCAGGCGGCAAAGCGCAGATAGCGAAGCGCAGACAGCGAAGAGCAGGCGAAGAAGAAGGATCAGGTGACCTTGCTTGGAGTTATATCCCCTTGCTGACCGCAAAGTCTCCTGGGGAAATGTAGTTCTTCTCTGACGGACGAACATTCGGCAGATATCAAACCCCACCCCCAATGCATTACATGATGTTATGGTGTGGAATACTGATGACCAAAAATCATAAAACCATGACAATTTATCTATTTATATGAAGTGGAACTTCTCTCAAAGAGAAAATCTTTCATTTTCATTGGAATTTTCCTCTCATACTGACAAAGTCATTTTTAAGTTGACATTAGTAAGGAAATCCTCTATTTGGTAAGACTTCTATATTTAAAAGATGAAAAGAATTATTGCTGTCCTAGACAGTTAATGGAATCCAGCACGGATTTGTGTTGATTTTTAGTGCTTCTGAAGTATGCACAGCTGAAATACCTCTAATCACAGATTAAGACTCAATTAAATTTGTTTTCTGATACCAGGTCTAGTCGGGATTGACTGACTACATGACCAAAATTTGTAGTCTTCCCTCCCTACTCCTCCCCCTCCTCCCCCCAAAATAAATTAAAAAAAAAAAAAAAAACAAGGTGAAAATTACTAAATGTTTGGTAGATCATCAGGATCTGGATTTCTGTAGCTAGATGAAGGTCAGCTAATTATTGAGGAATCTAAATTCCTCACATGTGCCCACTTTCAAGATGACAAATAACTTTTCTTGTTTTGATTTGCCTGTGGCTATCAAAACTACCTGACAATTTAAAAATCAGGATTTTATTTCAAAAGGAGCTAACCATTTAATTTGCTTAGTGAATCTGTATTCAGTTTCAGTTGGAATAGAATTGGCTTTTGGGGTCTATTGCCAGGAATGTGATATAAATGAATATAATTCAATATCCTGGATATAGACTTTTTGCACATTGTATGCCATACTCTCAATGGTTTAAAATAAAACATGCCATCATTAGTTAACAGAATATGAAAGCTTCATCTCTGTATCCTGTAAATAGTTATATTCATTTTGATAATTATGCTTATCAAATTACAACTTTGAAAAATATAATTATTTAATCTGGTCTACTTTAAACTTATTGAAACCTGTGAATTGAAAAACAATACCTAGATTTTTACTATACATGTTTGGCATGCAAGTGTTTGTCTCAAGGTGGAATCTAAACTGTCTTTGACCAACATGGGTGCAAGAAATAATTTAAAAAATTCTAAATAGAAGAAAAAGATCTTTTATTGGACAAAAGTTACGTCATACTATCGATCTTGCTGGCTGAAGGATTAGGAAAAATATTAATAGTTATACTACAAATTAATAGATGAATTTAATAGTGTATTATTTTCATTTTAATTGAGAAGATGTAATAGAAGAAATAGATGCAGTTACATATGTGCAAGTGATAAAATACCTCAAACTGTGAACACATGGTTAATTAAAGAGGAACTAATCTCATCCAGATAGTATTGGTCTTTTGCTAATCAAGTGACAATAGTTAGTTTTGATAGCTGAGAAAATAATTTTCTGTTCCATACATTTTACAGTTTTATTGTACATGATGTTTGTTCCTGTGGAGTTTAATTAGGAAATGTTTCAGGATGTGCTCAAGAAGCAGACTGACACATCCTAACAATGCATAATTAAAATAATTGAATTTTATTTTATTTATTCATTGTATTTACCATCTATCGTTATATCATTGTAAAAGTTCTGCTAAATATATATAATATTTTCCATGGATAACCTTAGTAAAATTACTTTTACTTCTTATGATTATTTTTTGCATATATAATACAGAGGGAAAAATGAGATGCTACAAAGTATTATTTAACTTACATTTCAGCTTTCTTTTCCCCTTTGGGAAATCCTGAGATTTGAGTATTATTATTCAGCAGAAGAGTGGTGTAAGTTTGAACAGATATAGGAAGAAGTCACTATCCTTCATTTGAAAATGAAATTGCCAATAAGCCTAGTAATCATCACTCATAATTAGAGGACAAGATGTCAGACAGTTAAGTTAGACCTTCAAGTTAGACTTCTTAAACCTTTGTTCCAAATCCACATAAAAAGTGGAGGACATGCAAGCACCACTGATCCAATCTTTCTTCAGAATATCTTACTGCTCTGATTATGCTAATAAAGCTGGGAGTATGAATTTTGTCTTTTGTATTTCTGAGTATAAGCCACCAAAACAATATGTACAATTGTAAATTCATGTTCTACGAAACATACAATGAGAACAAAGAGAATAAAATGACAGCCAAATAAAAAAACTCATTCCTTCCATTACATTTTAAAATTAAAATATATTCTAAATCATATTATAATTCTTAGTCATCAAAATACAGAAATAAAGTGAAATAGCTTGATCATTATAGAGTTTTGATATAAATCTTTTTCCAAATTCATCAATGCTTAATCCATGCATTGTTGGAAGGGTTTAATTTGCTAAATGCTACATTCCAGTACAATACTTCAAAATTCACTTTACATTTCTGGGCTGCTGGAGCATATGTTAAACTAACATTTTGTTCGTTCAGTTGTTAGTAATGACTCCACATGTTTGCAGTTCTATCAAAGTTTAGTAAATATAAAAGTCCATTGCAGAAAACTATGCAAGCAAGAAAATTGGTAGTCACAGAGATGAAAGGAAAATCTTATCACATTAGGAAGTTAAATATAAATCCACTCCTAAGAAGTTTAATTTTTAATTTTTCTTTAATCAAAATCATTTTCACACAGTAATTCCATTTGTCTGACATTAAACAGAATCTTCAAACACAATGAAAATGACACTCATTAATAGGTAGCTAGATGGTTTTTCTCCATATATATTTCAATAGAGAAATCAATCCATAATATTATCGATTGATGAAATAAAAACTGGTCTATTTTTCACTTCCTGAGTGCACAAGAGCAGATGCTCTGCTAACGGGAATACATATCCAACAAGAAACAAATTGTACTTATGTCCCTCTTGCTGTGGTAACTTGGAATCTCATCAGATAAGTAGCATTTCAGACCAAATCTGAGTTTGTAGAGATAAAGAAACTATGAAGTACTGATTTCTTCAGATACCTGCATTGTTATTTCAGAAATTGAAGACTTTTTTTTCCCCTCCAGTAAGATGTGAACGTGAATTTTGTAATGTTTTGCAGGGCTGATCTGCTGATGGAAATAGTGTACTCTTAATATCATGCTCAATAAGAAAACCATAGAAAATTTAATGGGCAGTTTTTTTTAACTTGGGTTGTATGATTTTGTTTGTTTGTTTGTTTGTTTGTTTTTTAATCAATTATACCAATTATAACTGTGATACCAGATCAAATTCTCATCTGAATAATTCTAGGATATGCATTGATTTGCTTTCAAATACATGTAGGAGAGCACTAAAATCAAAGAAACATAGAATTATGATTATGATGATGATTGATGATGACGACGATGATTATTGTTATTATTATTATTATTATTATTAATAATAATAATAATAATAATAATATGGCAGAGACCTCAGAGATCTGTCACAGCATTCTGTACAAGTCAAAGTCAACACTGAGTGAAACCTGTTTGCCCAAGTATTAATACAACTGTACCTTCAAAACCTGTTTGCCTGAATATTTGTCCAACTGGGTTTTGAAAAACCTTCAAGCATTGTCAAACTACTCCAGTGAATATTTTTTTCCTTGTATGCCATCTAGTCAGAAATTCTGTTATTGCCATCTCTTTCCTTGTAAAAAGCCTCTGTCATAGGTTCATCCCTTAATTATCCTTTTAGGCACTGAACAAATATGCCCCTCAAATCTGTCTCTTCTCCAGGCCGAACCATTCTAGTGTCAATATTTTTCTTGTAATGGGAGACAAAAACATGGATCTTGTATTCTGGATACGCTTTAATGAGCACAATTAAAGGTAAATAATCACTTTTTGAAGGCTACTTGCTATGCTACTGTTAATCCTGCTTGAGGATTATTGATGCATTGAGGTATATGAGGTGTACTCACAATATCATTTTGTTCCCTCCAGCTCCTTAGACTAAAAAATAAAAAATAAAAAATTGACCCGTGTGGGTAAAGTTTTGTCAAAAGCTTTATAACTCAGAATCACAGAATCACAGAATTGAGAACTCTGTTCTCTTCCATTTCTGGTAGTTCCTCTTTTTCTTCAGATTCTCTCTGCCCTCAGAGAACACATTGGTGAAAACCAAAATAAAGAAGTCACTGATTACCTTAGCATTACCTTTTTACATAGTCTTGGTAAGACAGTCTCCTTTTCCTATTCAGCTGTGGTGTAATACTTTTCTTATTATAAGAGCTAATTGATAAAATGATAAATTCAAACTTCATCTATCTATCAAAATATGATTACTCATTAAGTCTTCACTGCATATGTCTAAAGGTGTGTTCTTTCTAAAGCTAAATTCTAATGTATTTCTTATTTCTGTTTATGATATTAGAATGTGCTATTGATCCAGATATCTTACAGCACAGACTGCAATATTTCACTGCTTGTTATATAGCTATATATTTTTTTATATTTATGCTCACATACATATACTCATAAAACTGTGTAGGAACTTCATATATTGAAAATCATGGATTCATGGAGAAACACAAAAACAAATTGAAATAATTAAAAAGTTAGCTGTATCCTCAGAAAGAGTGAACGTAATATCCTTAAGATGAGCAGGGAATAGAGTAAGATGATCATTTCTATTCTCTTGCCTGTGGAATTCTTTTAAGTGTACGTAATAGTCTCTGTTCTTTCATGTGTTCTTTTGTCTTGTTTCTTGTGCAGTAACTGCAGAGGTTTCTGGAAGTGCAATAAGTATAATAACTCACCTTATTGTAATCTTAAAATACTTATGTATATATAGTTGCTTTTGCAAAGTAATTAAATGATTTTGATGAGAAAGCCACTATGTTCCTGGAGACTTATGTGTTTTTTAGTCACACACACACATTTCTGATATTAGGAATCCAGGCATGAACAGAAAATGGCAGGATAAATAAAGAGAAGCCTGGAGAGCAGACCATCTTGGGTAATTGACATCATTAAACAAATATGCCTCTAAAGCCTGCTGAAGATCATTATATGTTTCAGAGGAGAACACAAATGAATGAGATTACTCAGAAGCAGAGACAGATGGCTACACTGGGCTGGTCAGGAAAACAGCTTCTTATAACAAGATCTACTCTTTTTAGAAGCTGAAATTGAAGTTGAACTGTAAGCAAGGTCAGCCTTTGGTACTAAATTATTTTTCTTCCAATTAAGAAATGTAATTGTTCTTGATCTGATCATATTGATTTCATGAATGCCTGATGAGAACTGCATGCTACATTGGGATATGTATAACTTCAGAAATCTAGTAAGCAGAAGTAATTTGATGGTTTCTTTGAACACTGATGTAGAAAGATGATTGGGTACTTTTACTTTAGAAAAAAAATCTGATGGCCGTGCTTTGACAAGGATCTATATGGGTAGAAATCAACACTTTGACAATGAAATACAATCAAAAACAATCAAAATAAACAACTGTATTTACTTCCTTAATTGATTTAGGAAGAATTTCTTTTCAGAAGGTGTGGTTGAAACAAATTACCTAGGGAAGTTGTGGAGTCATCGTCCTGGAGGTGTTTAAGGAAAGGCTAGAGGTAGGACATATTTTAGTGGGCAATATTGGTGGTAAGTGAATGGTTAGACTAAATGATCCTAGGTGTCTTTTCCAACTTCAATAATTCTATGATTCTATGATTCTGTTTTTTTACTACTTGCATGCGACACTTACACATAAATTTTGCTGCTATGCCCAGTGTCTTCAAACACAGAAGATGGTAAAGGGTGCTAGCAATTCACTGAGGTAAAGGGGAAACTCAAATTCCAACAGTTGCAGGAACAATTACATTAAATATATACTGTTGCTATATGATTTTTTATAACCTGTATTGTCTAGTCAGCTGACTGCAATAGTAGGAAGCAGAAATTCCTTTCTGACTCTCTTTAGGTTTGTCACTGAATTCACTTCCAGTACATGGCAAAGACTCATGGAGCTGTCTTGCGAAGGTGTTTAAGCACCTATATATTCAACATACAAAATGTATAATATATACACATCTATATACATAAATATACACATCTATACACAATGGTACATAAATCTTGTAATTTTTCTAAGGAATATAAATTTATGCTTTCTAACCTTAACCTTCTCCACTGCAAAATTACACTGCTGCAAGTGCAGACTTTCTGTTTTGTGCATGTTATATATTTTTCCCACAGAAAAGAAATGAACAAAACTCACTTTAGAATCTGACAAAGGTTATCATTTCAGTGGTCTGAAGTCATGTGGTAATATAGAACCCCTTTTTACAGACTTAAAAAAATGGCTCATATCAGTTGGAACACAGTATGTAGGATCTATATTAAGTTAGCATGCAAACATATTTTGGCAGAATTTCCTCCTAATCTCAGTGCACATGGCATTAATGTGTTTAGTCCATGGACATGACAAATCAAAACTTTGCTCTGTGCCGTAGTTGCACCATTTATGTATCCTCTCTTAGGCCTGTAGTCATTAGAATTTAACTGCTGATTCCTCGCATTCTGCATTTTCAACAGCTTAATAAACTCTGCTTACAGAATTTGTAAAAATCAATTAATTTATATCTTTATATAACTATATGTGTCTTATATAACTATATATATGAGTTAAGATTCTTGAAATTATCCAGAGGAGAGCAGTGAAGTTGTTAAAAGGGTTGACCAGCATATCCCATGAGGAGAGGCTGAAGACCCTTCAGTTGTCTAGGACTGAGAAAAAAAAAGCTCAGAGGTGACCTCATTACTCTCTGAAACTTACCATGGAGGTTAACTGTAGCAGAAGATGGTGATCTCTTCTCCCTTGTAACCAATGACAGGGCACATGGAAACAGAAAAAAGATGGACAGGAAAGGTTTAGACTGAACATTAGAAAATAATTGTTTACTATAAGAATGTTAAAACTCTGTAACAGACTTCCGAGCTATCAATGCCTCACAGCCGTCAGTGTTCAAGTGACATTTGGATTCTGTCCTCAAAAATATGCTTTAACATTTGCTGAGCCTTAAAGTGATCAGGCACTGGTCTAGGTGATCTTTGAAGAAGTCTTCCAGGTGTCCTGTTCGGCTTTATTCTATTCTATTCTATTCTATTCTATTCTATTCTATTCTATTCTATTCTATTCTATTCTATT